>WOGO01004416.1:0-13289 GCA_015342085.1 Leptinotarsa defecta | reverse complement strand
TGTACTTTACCATATGTTTATATGAGGATTAGGCAGTGTTTGTCCCTACCGAACTACTAGCGCTGCTAGTGAGTGATTTTTCGTACTTCAGGAAAAAAATTCATTGGATTGGATGACCTTGTTTGTGTATAACAAAGGATAGCTAGGGAGATTTTATAAATGTTTATTGTCTCATCCTTTCTGTTGAAATAAACTTTATATTTCTAAGTTTTTATTGCCTCTGTATATATTGTTGGATAGTGATTTTGAGTTTTATCGAGTATTTGTGTGTCTTCGAATGGAATAATGTTAGTACCTCTTTTGAGGACATGTTCGGCTACAGATGACTCGTCGGTTTGCCTGAATCGAACATATCTCTTGTGTTCAGAAGAATAATTTTCGTGGTTTCAATAGAGATCAACCCGCATCTACAAGGGATCCAATATATACAGGGTGCTGCTAAAGGCTTTTTGGGGTCTTCAGCTGACCTTAGAGCTCAAATTTTACTTGGCTGTACTCATTTATTTTGAAGGAGAATCAAAGCTACATGGTAATCTACATTAAATACTCGAACTAACGACTTCTTTGTTGAATGCATCTAAGTTGTTGGTTCAGAGAATTTCTGTGGCAATTTTCTAGCATAATAGGTGTAATACTAATACATACATCTCTAATTTTTGTTTGAGATGGCCGATATCTGTACTTGTTGTTGAAAAAACTTTATTCTTCATATATCTCCAGACAAAAAATCTAAAGAAGTAAGATCTGGGGATCGAGGTGGCCAGTTAATTAGTCCATTGTTTTCAATCCATTTTTTTGGGAATATTGCAACTCAATGTTCCCATACTATTGCTACAGTATGGGGAGGAGCGCCGTCCTGTTGAAAATATTGTATTTCATGGTGGATATTTAGCTACAATTCATCTAAGTAGCCATCGAATTCATTGAATAGAAAATGAAGATTCAATTCACTATTCAAATGATCATCGTAAAAGAAAAGGCCAAGGATGTTTGTTCCCAACCAAACATTTATTCCTTATGTGAATGTTCATTTGTACTGATCCACCTATAATAGATATTTATGTTAAACCAACCATTATTGGTGAGTTTTGATTCGTCGTTCCATATTATTTTTTTACAAATATTCCCAACTTCCCTATTTCTACGTCTTAACCACTTTGCACATCGTACTCTCCTTCCGTAATCCCTTTCATTGAGGTGATGCACTTTGCATACCCTGTAATATTTATATTTTTTTCTTTTTCAAAACAGTACTGGTGGATTTTATAGAAATCCCCATTTCGTGGGCAATTTCTCGTAGACCAATCTTGATTAGCATAATTTTTGTAACTGGCCAATACTAAATTAAAAAGAAAATGTTTTCACTGTGTTAATTTTTATATTTATGTTGACACGGAACGTTTCATCGAATATTCATTTTTACATCGTCATAGTACACTTTGAATACAATAACATTTTTTTTTCCATTTTTTGATATTCTCCGAAATAACAATTCCATTCGAAAAAAAACCTCATTTTTGGTTTTCCTCGTATAACTGGAGAAGGATGAGAGACCCCGTAAATTTCCTTCGGCCATTGTATTGTTCCCGATGACAGTTACCTTTTTTCCTATTTATTCGCCTTCGTATCTCTTACGGTTTATAATATAGCAATGTTACCAATTGATAAAAGAAACGGCCTGTATATTCTCGATATACTCCAACTCGATTATGAGTTCATAAATAGTCCAACCAGAACATTATTTGTAAATTTTAAGTACATAATATTGATAGGTGACGCCATAATTGCATGGAAATATGAGTTGTAGTTCTCTCAAAATATATGATAAATTCACCAGCTTTTTTCAACTTACGCAATTATATCGACTTTTCATATAATTTTCCTGTGGTTTTCAAAGTAATCGACTCTGGGAGTTAGGGGCGACATTTAATGAAGTTATAATATAAATATTTCATGAAATATTGATGGTCCACAGTCTGGAAAATGAGTCGAAGTGTCATTTATTATGAATGAATAAAAATTACTCATTTTTTTCACAGGTTTTGATTTTTTTGTTCAGAATTATCAAAAATTTATCAAAAGCTCCTGTTTGATTTGCTCAAACCTCTCGAAATAGAATATAACTGAAGTAAAAAAATCAGCCTGCTGCAGTTTCATCAGCAAAGGTGGTCCGATAATGTTTGATAAAAATATAGACACTGACACAATTTTTCGACCCCAGAAGATTCGTGTCCGTTCTTTCCTCTCGAAACTCCGCCTCTGGCCAGTGATCCCCTTTTCACATCAGCAGCAGAACTCACGACAAGTCTAATTTGTAACTGCCTTCCTTATGTGAACTTTAACCCAGGTAACGTTCACACTCGTTACTTGTGGAAATACATCTACCCGTTCTATTTATTAACTGGAAATTGTAATATACTGCTTGGTATTCTTGAGCTCGATACAATTGGCAAACGGAAAAGAATTTCATGATTGTAAAGTGAAATAGTAAATCCTATATAGACCCAGTGCACAGTATGGGCAATATACATCTATGCTGTAATATTAATGCATCATTTCCATAATAGAGTTTGATTATCAACACTCATTACCAAAAATAATAAACCGAAATAGAAAGGTTATGAAAAGAGTCGTTCCGTTAAGAATCAACAATGTTGTTTTTTTTAGCGAAGTTTCACAGCTACAAAGTAGAATTCTTGCGTAGTTTCATAACTCTTGATGAAACATGGGTCCATCACTTTACACCCGAGACAATTGAACAATCAGAACAGTGGACTCAAAAAGGAGAATCGGGTCCAAATAAGGCAAAGACGGCGAATATTATGCGAACTTATGTTGGTGACGTTGTTCGCCAATTCCGAGCGGTTTTTTCCAGCGCGGTTTCCGAGCGGAAATTGCTGGGTAAAAATCGCTATAGTGAGTACCTGACAGTGTCCGCGATTTCCGAGCGAGTTTCTGACTGGATGGGAAATATTTCCTTGACGTCCCATAGTCATCGTTCGTGCACGTCGACGTACGACGTGCACCCGTACTACTGAAACTGGAACCAGAAAAAAAAACATAGAACATGCAGACAAGTTTTTCACCTATTCCCGAATGTTCATAGAGTCGTTCGATAAACTTGTGGCAATTGTTCGACCTTTGCTACAGGAAGATTGAAAGATGTAAACAGAATGCATACACGCTTTTGTCCCACAAACGAGGGTGATTTTCTACGCTACGAATTGAAATTTTCACTTCCATGCTAGAAATGCAACTGAAAAACCGTTCAGAAATGGCCAACACTATCGGGTCCCATTCGTTCACCTGGGTTCTCCCTCTACTTGGTCGCCCTCGCCCTCTGGAATCCGACGACCTGTTAGCTCTTATAACATCGTCATGTTCCATTTGACTTCTGGGGTTGGCATAAGAATAAAAAACCGCTAGGAAACCGCGCTGAAAAAAACCGCTCGGAAATCGCGAAGTATGTCACCGGCCTCATTGCAACGTTCGAGAGAAGAAATCCAGCAAAAAGCAGCCTTATTTGGCTAAAAAAGGGTTGTTTCATAAATAAAATGCACCAGCTCATACATGCATTATCGCAGTTAGCAAAACTAACGAGTAAAAGTTTGAATTGCTACCTCATGCATTCTTTTCGCCAAATTCAGCACTCTCGTATTGTTTTCTGTTCGTTAACTTGAAAAAAATGGCTCAGTGGTCAAAGATTTTCCAACGATGAAGTAGTGATGTCGGCAGTTAATGACTATCTTTAGGAGCAAGACAGTACTTATTATAAAAACAGTATCGAACTTATTGAACGTCGTTGGGAAAAGTGTTTACAGCTGAAAGAAAACTTCCAAAATATTTGTGTTTTTTTGGTTGGCCAGGTTTTTCTGGGACCACACTCGTTATTATAAATATTTGTAACTATTGTCATGAATATTTATGAATCAATTCTATGACTTTCTCATTACAAACGCGAAAAAGCGTTGTAAAGAAAAATCAATAAAGGTAGGTCAGGTCTTTTTCAACTGAGGTGATAGGATTGACGAATTGTGTATGAAAGATTACTGTATCAAAATGAATCTCGATTAATTCGAGTGATCATTCTCCTGAATGACAACTTTGATTACAATATACAATATACCAATATACAATTATTACTCAGTAGGCAATCGCAATAAAAATTTATTGGGATTCTCGAACAAATTTTCAGTTGCTAACAAGTTGAAATTCTGCTTTCAAAATTGGAAACAGTTGTGCTTATTTTCTAAAATACGAGCGAAGTGGCCCATCTTCAAATAATCATTCGTTAAAGAAGACATTCAAAACAGGTGCAGGAAAATGCCAGTTAATTTGCTTCAGGTTTATATACCTTCACACAGATTTCACGTTGTTGTTCTGACCTCATCACAATAATTTTAACTACCTGTACTAATAATAGTAGTCGCAGACTAGAAATTTTGTACGGGATCTGTGTCAACCGAATGACTCATGATTTAGTAATTTCATGAGTTTTTCATGAGTTATGGGCACGGAAGTCGAAGTTTACATATGTACGAACTAAAATGCATTGTTGTTGAGAAAAGAATATTACTCGGATGAAAAATCTGTCTAAAAAATCTGTTTTCCCGTTAATCTGAACGAAACAGAGATAACATTTTCTGGTGAAATTTTGGATAGACTGCAACTCCAAGTTTGGAAAAAAAAGTTTGAAATATGTTTTTTTTGTTAACCAGCTGTCGCACCCCAACGAGCGACATCCCTCAAAAGTCGAAACTTGTGGGAGCTAAGAATTAACGAGGTCTTACCTTTAAACGTGTGACACGGGTTAACGATAGCGAGTGAAAATCGAGCGTTTAGTCTGCGGCTTGTATCACCGACTCACACACCGGTCGATTGAGAGAGTGAATAAAGCACCCACGTCGTACCACCCGGCTGCCGACTTACCAACCGTATACTCAAGCATTTCATGTAGACTATGAATCCGACGGGTGCTTTATCTCATTTCTAGAAAAATTCCGTAAATTACAACTTTTTAGCCTTTTTTGCCAAACACAAACTGCAGTAACAGACAAATATTTATTTACTGAATCACCCTCAAATCTTTTTTCATCTTCTTTGACACTTTTCACTTCATTGATCAACATTTTTTTTTTGTTAAAACTTGATTTACCAATGGATTTGTTTTCAGGTGACCTCTCCATTTTAAGGTTATATACTAGTGACATTTTGAAAAAAAAACGGTTGGCAACTATGTGACCTATTCGAAATGATTTGAATCTCCATTCTGACGTTAGCGATTTATAAAAATTTTGAACATGAATTTCCCCGGAATTCGAAATTTTGTCAAGGTCAGACAGAATATTCTCTATTCAGTTCAAGTTCGACTGTTCGCAGCAACAATACGTTGTGTCATTTGCAGTGGAGAATGCAAATTGAGTTATGATAATTTACTCTAGATATGCAACAAAAAACTAAAAGTTGAAGTATTGAAGAGAAAAGACAAAATCGGTAGTTGTAATTCCACCAAAATTAAAACAAAAAGAACATTCTTTCTGAATGCCGCCTAACATTGGAAAGAGTATTGATTAATGTTCGATGTATATTTTTTGTTCATTCTACATCCTAGAATAAAGGTCAAAATTACTGATTCGAACAAGGTGTCAGAGGCTTTGATTGATTGGAGAAACTACTGTAGAGATGTAAAATATCTGTAAACTATCAGAATTATTCTGCAATACATGCTCACTTGGTTCATTTTGTGGCATTTAGGTCAATGATTATATATTGTTTGAAGCCATTTTTCACCCAATACAGCGCCAAAACACCATAAAGAAAGCAAAAGTACTTGATAAGAATTTGAATTATTGATAGTTATCAGATATATCAACTGTGACGTTAACCTCAAAACCGTAAAATGGAGAGATTCATCATCAAAAAGCAGTTGTGTGAATCAATGAAGTTTTCATATGGAAAATGTTGAGTATCACACGGAAAGGTGTCAAAAAAAGAAAATAAGATGTGATGGTGATACGGATATTAGATAATTTTGTTTTATTATAGTTTGTATTGTGCAAAAAAAGGCTGAAAAGTTGCAATTTTCGTAGTTTTGGAGGGCTGTACCGCTGAAAATGGGAGACTACTGATTTTTCCGTCCTGAGTTGTAATCTATCTTTCAAAATAGGTACAGCAAGCGCCAAACGTGATGGCGAGCCCGCCCCCAATCGCACTCATTTTCAATATAACCCCCACTACAGTTCTTGCAAGACATACAAATGCTCTGTACAGAGGCGTATCATTACTTGTCCTCCATTGCTGTTGGCATTTGGCATTGTCTGAATAATTTGTGTTGATTCTGAAAAAATGTCATCGTCTAACAAAAACGTTATCAAATGTGAAAAATAAAACATCTCTCGCAACAGGTAACATTGAATAAATTTAAAAAATTTATATTTTGTATTAGGTATATCAAAAGAATCATTGAAAGAGTGGTTGAAGAAGGAAAGCAATTGATTTCTGCAAATAACGGAGAAGTAAAACTTTCCACCCCAAGAAAGAAGTGGTCTAGAAAAGCACCAGTAACTGATTTTCCCGAGTATGAGTATAACGGTGGAAAAGTGCCAACACAAAATTAATGACGTTATGGGAATTGTGGGTTTCGAAACATCTTTACGCAGAATTTAAAAGAAAACTGGTTTCAAATGCAAAAGGACTGAAAATAATAGAAAAATTTCAACTGAGAAAATGGGCATTAGGGCTTTGAGGATCAAGGATTTACCAAAAAAAGATCTACTTTTGTAGGCAATAGCAACCAACTATGTTTCTTGATGAAACATATCTCCATGGTGGACATACATCTTTCAAGAACTGCATGAATGAATCAACCAAAGAGTTATTTGAAAATATCCTAAAGGGGCCAAGACTCATTATCGCTCATGCTGGAGGTGACATGGGCTTCATACCTAATTGTCGGCTTATATATCAGGCACAAAATCGAGGGATTATCATTCAGAAATGAATTCTGAAAATTATGTTGAATGGTTACAAGAAGAGTCAATCCCAAATTCACATGTGAATTCGGTAGTCGTTACCGATAATGTCCCATACCATAATATTCAAATTGATCTACTCCCCTACACAAACTCTAGGAAGGCTGATCTAGTGAAGTGGCTGCACGAAAAAAGCTTTATGTTCACCCCCGACATGATCAAACGACAATTATATGAGTTGATCGAAGTAAATAAAAAGCATCATATACAAATTTGATGATGTTTTGCTTCAACATGGACATAACGTCCATGTCATGTCAAAAACAACGTGTCCCAAAAGAATGTAACTTTCGAGTTGGAAGATGTCGAAACCTGTTGAATTCTTGGGAAAGGAAGTTTTTGGCTTTCTACTACTCCATCTTGATACAAAAAAAAGGATGAGGAAATGTTCCAGAGAAAGGAAGGAAGTAATCAATTTGAAAATAAGTAACTCTATACATGGATGTGTAGATCATGCAAAGAAGTAACTTTCAGCCACAAACTTATTTTCAAATGGCAAACATAATTGCGGGTTTCTTCAGAAAAAACATTGCTGGTGCAACCAGCAATATTTATGCTTCTGAATTTATGCTTCAAGCTACTCAATTGTTACCTACAGTAGGCTAATGTAATTAATTATAATTAGTTCAATTTAAAAGTTTGAAAATGTCCTTGTAGGACGAAATTGCAGTAACGTTAGTTACAAAGAAAAGTGCTAAACAATATAGAAAATTCTGTTTTCTTCATCGTAATTTCCATATGTAAACCCGCCCCTATTAACCCCAGGGGGACACCCGATTTGGAATATTTCAAAATCCTTTTTTAATGCACATCTACAACATGAAACGAACCTACATACAAAATTTCCGCGTCAAAAAATACAGCGGTACAGAGAAACAGAGATGAAAAGGTAATTTTCATATGTAAACGCTCCTGTTATCCCCAAGGGAGGGCACAGTTGGAATATTCAAAAATCGTTTCTTATTAAACATCGACAACATAAAACGAACCTACATACAAAATCTAAGCCTCCAAAAATATAGTGGCGTGTAGCGTTGGAATATTTTTCTTAATGCGCATCTTAGACCTAAGAAGCAACCATATACGAAATTTTAGCTTTCTACGACTCAGCAGTACGGAAAAACAGAGATGAATGATGACTGTGAGTGAGTAACTTTCGCATGTAAAAGTATAGGTGTGTGTGCATATATATGTGCGTTCATATAAATATAAAACAGAAATAATAAAATTGAACAATTATATAATCAGATCAAGAAATAATTATAAAGAACACTCTCTTTCAGAAAAGGAGTTCTGGCTTTTATTTATATCGTACTAGTAATATGTTGCTGTATCGGTGATGTTCCAATGTTTTGACAGAATTAGAATCAACGAACTTAGGCGTGCGCAGCGTTATAGAACAGTGCTTTCAAAAAATTGTTCTACAGTGCCATCTAGTGGCGAGTTACAGAAAAATTGGTAGCCTAAAAACCTTCTCTATGAAAAATTACTCATACATGTCAAGTCTCATCACGATCGGTTGAGCGATGTAGAAGTTTATCACTTACCAACCAACCAACCAACCAACAAACATCCATTTTTATATAATAGAAGATTCAAGCCAATTACAAGAATTTAATATGCAACCATTGAAAGACCGCCGTTAGTCCTATGAAGTAATTTTTGTTTTCAACAGTCTTAGAAAACTGAAAGTATCTGAAATTCTCTATACTATTGATTTTATTGTACCTGACATAAGACTAAAGAGATAATCTATTTCGTGTCTCCAACGATTTGTTTACTCTTCAACAAAATGATGGGGTACTGTGAACTGGATACATTCATTATCACAGAGGCACAACTTATTGCTTTCAATTGTTATATTTTATATTGATTTTAACTATATTATTGTACTCAATGAATATTATGTATTAAGTACTTAAAAAAACTGTGCACCATGTAAGTGGAAACCATTCTGTTTGTTGTTCAATATAAATAAATTTCTATTTCATTCCATCCTTTTTTATAACCTTGATTTGTGGTCTCTCATTATCGCATATACATATATGTGAGTTGTAAGGCTCAGTCATCTCCGGATGATGCTGACTTGATTACTGAAACTGCATCAAGGTACAGTACTTTTGTTCTAGTGTAGGAAAATTATTCTCAATCCATCAATATACATAATATAATAAAAGTGTATCGATATTTGTATGTGAATATTACTGGTAGTCTTCATTAATGCAGTAGAACCCAAAACAATGATTGTTGCTGGCTTTCTGAGCCTTTGTGTATCGCGACAAAGAAAATTGTGTTTCCAATTATGAAAAGGTTTCAATTTCTCTATGTGACGTATGAAAATTGAATAGAAACTGTTAAGGAATTCCCACGAGTCTTACACTTATGAAAAGTTACCACTTTTGACCTAGCAAATTATCTATCATTGCCTCAAATTTTTCTATTGTTATTTTGATTAGAACCGTTTCCTCATTTCAGGCCTATGGATGTCTAGAATGAAAAAACAGTATGGGGGGAGCCTGCAGAAAAAACCAATCGAAATGTTTATAGAAAAGAAAATCCATTTCTGAAGTGAACTGAAAAGTAATTACTTCGTTTCCTTTGGGAGAAAAAATTTGTGAAAAGGACAAGTTCAAAACGAATTTTTCGGACTGATATTTTTGTTTGTTCTTTATCACACCAGATAAAATTTTTTATTGTTGATATATTCATTCATCAGATTCGAACTCAAATCAAACGTAAATCCACTTTTACAAAAAAGGTGTGCGAAAGAAACTGTGGTAGGACATTATCTTTATGGCTGAAACTATAACGCACACTGGTACGAAAGGTGATTTAATGAAGTAAAACAAAGGGGTTGTTTGAAAGATTAACATTTTAATTAAAGTGGGAATTTTTTCACGAGAAGCTCGCTACTGGTATTAAACTTGCGGTAACAAAAATAACGAATGGAATAACTGTTATTATGTATTTTCCCGTTGTTTGCGGATTAACTGTGGACGTAGCACAAAAAATAGTTTTTGTTTGGTTTCAAATCATATGCAACGTACTATAATTCTCCGCTTAATAGACCCAACTTCATAAAATTTCAGTTAATCCGAATAATGAACAAAATTTGTTTGGAATTGGGTGTTAGTGTCTTCTGATGAATGGAAGTGGTTTGGATTTTCTTTATTTGGATATAATTTCAATTCATTTCATTATACATATTGGATATTTTTTTGTAACAACCATAGACTGAGCAGACGATTTCAATAACTTTCAAAATAAAACATGAAGTTGAAAATTCATTAGATTGTATGTATTTGAATTCCTCATACCGTCAATCAAGTTGACAATATCAGGATATTACTATTTAGCAGCTGACATTCGGGTATCTAAATGATGGACAAAAGAAGTGAGCTTTTTTCAACAAAGAGTAATGTTGATTTCTCAAGAGTGTCTTACGAAAAAGGTGTTAAAGACATGTGACCAGCCTATGGACATCGTGGACAGTGTCAGACTTGCAGTGGCAGAGTGGCAGAGTGTGAATACTTTGCGTTTGTAAATCTTTGCACACAATGCAATATGTTGACTTCTCTATAGTGTTGCCACCAAGACAAGATATTCTCGTCTCTTGTCTTGTCTCGAGAGAGATATTTTTTCCTTGAAGTAGTGTCTTGACAAGATGAGAGATTGGGTCATCCTGACAGACAGGACAAGTGTCGGAAGAAGTGCAGCATTATGAAAATTCACTTTATTTTTTATGTATAGCTCGCAGATATCAAGCATTTTCCATTTTTGATACTAAACTAAAAAATATTGATTATATTCTGAATATTTTTTGATGTCGTTTTGACATGATTCTTAAATTTATGTACGGGAAACTTGTTTCCTTAAATTCAAAAAGTTTACATAGCGTCTCAAGTCCACAAAATGATGTAATTTATGATATTCTGCGATGAACGTTTACTTCCACAGTCTAATGAATACTTCCACATCCAGTAAAATACTGACAAGATTATTGGACTTCTGATTTCTATCTCTGTTTAAAAATATGGTTTTCCGATAATCAGCTGTCGTCCCCTACAAACGACAACCTTCAAAAGTTGAAATTTGTGCGAGCAAAAACTAATGAGGTCCTTCCTTCAAACGTGTGATACCAAGCACGAAACGTATTGATACCGAAACAACGGAGATTTTTTTTGAACACATACATAAATACATGCATAATTGAAAACGAATATGAAATGGAATATGCTTCTGTGAGAATAACCAATATCCTCATCAGTTTTATCCATGGGCATGTAAACAGATCTAGTGTGAGATCGTTGTGCAGAAAATGAGTAGAAAATATAGTCTGTGCTCAGCATACTTATATGTAGATACAAGCAAACCATTCCAAAAGGGAGTTATTCAGTGTAGTAGAAGAAATGTGAATGACTTACAATATGAATGTTATGTTCAATACTTTGAAATTATCAAATGGTAGATCTATTTGAAAGACTTGAATGTCACTTTGATGAATACTAATTTTCAATAATTGTGTGGGCACTCTATATGCTATTACTTATTCAACTTGGGCCTTTCCAGAAATGTTGCGCAACATGATTCTGAAGATAATAGGTTCAAAATATCAAGCAATTTATTTTACTTGGAAAGGTCCTACTATTGAATGTCGAATATTATGAAAACTGTATAAGATGAGCACCATAAAGGCTGTATGAAACATATCTAGAATTTGTTGTGGAAAATAAATATGTGATGAAATATATAATCATAGAGTAGTCCATCTGGAAAAACAATCTACTCTTGAAATAATTTTGAATGAATTTCCACCAATTGTCATGATGCTATAATTTCATAATTTTCTATCGAAACAGTTCCTGGAGAGTAACTTATATCTCCACGACCGAAAAATGGAAGAAATTTTAGAACTATTTCAGAGTGGAAGACATTTTGTTCCTCTATGCATTCTGTAAATCATGCACTGCAAGGTTTAATACGAAATGAGGTGAAAGGATAGCGAAAAGTAACACATTTTATTTGAGGCGTAGCTTCTGTAATACCAAAGCGAGAAAGCGACGTGATTTATAAGATTTTTCACTTGCAACTGTCATCGCCACACATCACCGAACCAACGACGTGCCATTATAGTATTTCAAAACTCGCATCTCGAATGCTGAAGTGATATAGTATAGCATAAATCACGAACGTAGTTTTCGTTATTATGTCAAGCGAACTAGTTATAGAGAAAACAGCAGGCAACAAGTAATAGCAAAAATTCAATGATGTGAAATATTCTGATATATTTTTCATTTCTGTTTACAACTTTGAGGAACACAATATTTCAATGCAGTGTATAGTTTTGTCGGTTGAAATATCAGTGCCGTAATTCAACCTGAAAAAGGGTTGCTCGTTAGTCCCTATACCCGAAGCTCTGACCCATTCACAAGACATGTCAGCATCTTTAACCGATGAACACTTCCCACAATATGTAGAATAACTGATCATTGAGTCCAAAAATCGTATTCACTGAGAAGATTTTACGAAGCAAAAATGATTGCTTTATGCATTTCCCCAGGTAAGATTTCCACTGCTTTAAGGTAAGCCGGTATGATTTGACACAATTTTTGTTATTCTACTTCTTATGGAAGCTAAATCGCTTTGTTACGTAACGCGTTACGGCACCAGACTGTCTGGATTAAATTTCTCTCACGCAAACGGCAGCGGCAGGCTCTCCTTACACAACTCAATGTTCAGTGGGCGATAGAATTGAAGAAAGTAAAGGAAAAACTCCTTCTTGAATATGGTGAGCGACTGTTTCATGAAATGGAGATTTTATAATCGATTATTCAGCAAATTTATTTCTTAAAAATTTTCACCTCATAAATTTCACTAAGTGTAATATGTTGCCGGTGATGCTTACAAATGGAACATTATCACTGTCAATAGAAATTGAAGTAGTTTGAAGAAGAAACTATGTGACCAGTATAACATTCATGTGTGAAAGATTAGAATAACTTTTATTCTTCTATATACTACTAGTACGGGACCTACTAGTACTATGTTGCTGTATCGCTGCTGTTCCAATGTTTTGACAGAATCAGAATCAACGAACTTAGGCGTGCGCAGCGTTAAAGAACAGTGCTTCCAAAAACTTGGTCTACAGCGCCATCTAATGACGAGTTACAGAAAAACTGATAGCCTAAAAACCTTCTCTATGAAAAATTACTTATACATGTCAAGTTTCATCACGATCGGTTGAGCGATGTAGAAGTT
>WOGO01004415.1:0-13292 GCA_015342085.1 Leptinotarsa defecta | reverse complement strand
GATTTAAAGAAATTTTTTTTTGTCAGATTAGGCGAATCCCTCTAGATAATCGTCAGATTATGAGACAGCACGTCTAGAACATAAAGATGAACCATATATATCTTAATCTGACGCGCTTGAGTATTTCAAAATGGCGAATTTATTTTGCACATTATAATGATGGCCGCGAGTTTGCGTCAGATCGATATCGTCAGATTATTGAAAGAGAGCTTTCTTTTGGTGCACTTAACACCTCCTTAGAAAATCTGACGCGCTCGATTGAATTTTTTTCTTTTCACTTTAAACCCTTACGTACAACCACCCGCATCTTGCAAACGGTCAGATTAACATACGAACATTATTAAAAATACGTAGGACATTGACGATATTAATATCTGACGCGCTCGAGTATGTCCGTGCAACATATTTATTTACATATTCAAAACTTTATAGTCGCTTGCCCCACCGATGAAAAGGTATATATTATATAACATACTATTCTTCTTTCCATCTAAGCTTTGCAACCTAATAAGTCTCTATGACGCTCGAGTAAATCGCATCGTGGGCTCCCCTACTATTGTTTCAACGGTAATATTTATATGATTTTGGAGTCTTTCATACTACACAAATAGTGTTTTTCCAAAATAATGAGCTGTGCAGGTATTTCAAATATAATAAATGATATATATATAATAAATGATATATCGTAATTATAAATACTCAACTTGAAGTGGAAATGCCTTTTTTTGTTTCAAACACTGGAATATTTACAGATATTGGAATTGGATTATAGAATATGCAATATAATGTATTTAAAAAATAATTGAAGTGCTAAAGTGCTGCTTATTTCGCATGTACATATATGATGACGCATGTTTGATTTTTTGTTGCCTCAAGAGTACCTAGTTTATTCATAAACTGCCATTGCAAAACTCGCTATATCCATCTTGATCAATATCCTAAACAACAGTGGATTCTGCACCTATACTTGTATCCTCACATGGAATCTCATTTTTTTCAAAAACGGATATAGAGAGTTTTGAAATGCCACGCCTCATATATACTTTACAAAGAGATGATGAATTTGATCCCAAATAATAAATGAAGCAATAAGTAACTATGTAATGATTAAAAGAAAAAATACAATTTTGATTGATAATTTTAATAATAATGATAATTCATTGGCAAAATCATTTTTACATTGATCCATATTCCAGTAAAAATGATATCACCAGGAATTAAAACAATTGAATCGTTGCCCAAAGTTGTTGAGATCAGTATATGACATTAAAGATATAATAAAAATAATAATGATAACGCAGCTGATGAACTCAGTTTAGTTTTCGACACTGACCACAATTCTGTCACCCAGTTGGAACCCGTTCAGATAAAAGCTCAGATAAAAGCCGCAGAGATCACTTTACTTCTGCGGAAACACAAGGATGAGCCAATGCATGGGATCTTCTTCAATAACATTGAAGACCTTGGCTTATCAAAGCGCCTAACTTTCGCTTTCCTCAGGTCGAGTAGGAAACTGAGGGGTTCATCATGGCTTACCAGGATGGTGTCTTCAACACCTTAGTCTACCGCAGTCGCGTAATGGGTATAGAGGTTCCTAACACAAGGTGCAGGGCCTGCCGCGAGGCGTCCGAGACCCTAATGCACTTGGTATCAGTATGTCCAGCATATGCGGTCTCGGCCTATATCCAACGACATAACGCGGCCCTTAGAGTGATATATTACCATCTAGGGCACTCTTACGGTATTGGCGAGACTCCGGTATTGCCCTACGCTCTTAGGGATATTGAATCCGTTGTGGGTAACGAGAAGTGCCGAATTTATTGGAACTATACAAGCATGATGTAGTCCTTCTCGACCACCAGAGCAAGACAATATTTGTCGTGGAGTTTTCAGCTACTGGTGAGACGAATATCATCGGAAAGAGGATGAAAAAGGATAAAATATCCAGATTTTCTCTTCGAACTCCGCAGACTCTATCCAGACCACTCTGTCAAGATGATTGTTCTGAATATTGGATTCCTTGGTGGAATGATGCTCTCTCTACGTAAAAAACATTTATGTACGACTCAAAGTGGTAGGGAGAGTTCACCCTGTTGGAAATATTTTTTTTTCAGATTCAGTTGAGATAAAGTGAAAAAAATCCTATAGATAGTTGCAGACCGTGAAAATGAGTAAAATACTTTAACTTTACACGTTTCCCATCTTAACCACGAATACTACTATCATTCAGAATTCATATGCAACGTTTCCTAGTAAGTGAGATAAAGGTACTCATAAATTTATAGGAATAAATTTATTGTTCCACGAAATTATGACAATTAATCTTTTCTTGGAGAGATAACTCAAGAGTCATCTGAAATTTTATGGCAGTCATCTGGTTGAAGTTCATTTCACAACCATTATAAATCAAAAAAGGACAATGATGCAACAGTCCTTAAATGCTATAGTCACTGAAGAGTTGAAAGAAAATACATTATTTGAAAATTATAAGACTTCTTCGAAACTTGGTAATAATAATGTTACCATCTGCAAAACCTATATAAATATTAATGCCAAAACATAATGGAAGAATGATAATATAAAATAGCTATATTTATACAGGCAAGAAGAGGACCATAATCATGCAAAAGTGATCAAGATGTTCTTATGAAAAGAATTTTTATTCAACAACAAAATTTCGAAAATTTCTGCAACAAAGGTTGTGACAAACGAGAGGATCCATCTTATTGTAGGCATTTTCCTAATAATACAACAGGTCTTTTGAATTAACAATATTGACCGAATAAAAATAGAAAATCGATTAATTGAAATAAATTTTTTTAGGCGTTTGACGTTTTTATTTCATCTTTCAGTTTTTGTTCAGTGGTCCAACTGAAATAAGTCATTTTCACTTTCAACGGTACTGTTTATCAATACTTTTTCTTTATTTTCCGTTTTTATTTGCAATTTTTTGATATCAGTTTACTTCTTTCAGTCAAATTATTCCAAACTGTCATTTTTTGGAGAAAAAACCTCAGTAGCTTTACTGAATCAACAAAAACGTTTATTATTTATTTCTTAAAAATCACGAATAATTTTCTATTTTTGTTAGAATTATTTTTCGTTTTTTTTTTCGTCGTAATCTGCAGGTTTTTATGCATGACGTTTCGCCTACTACTGCGGCAGACAGTATCAAAGGCGATGTGGAAACGGGACGTTTCGTCTACTACTGCGGTAGGCATTGTTTGCGTATCTGTAAGAACAGGTAGCCAGATTATATTGATGTTCATTGCCTCTTTTTTTCTATTGAAATCACCTCTGCCTTTTTGAATTTCTATTGCTATTTCCTGCACCAGAACCTGAAGGTGGTTTTGATCCATCTGAGAACCAACAACTCTCTGCTCTCGATATTTCCTTCTCCCAGTCCTCTCTCCTCGGGAACAGTACTTTATAAGGCACATCGTAGTTGACAGTTGGAGGCATGAAGTCAGAGGTCATTTCCAGAATGCTGTGACTTGCGCAATTGGCACAAGTCTGTAAGCAGTCCATCTAGCCTCTCTCTCGGAAAAAATGTGGAGATGATGTACATCTAGAAGGATCTCCATGGTCGCTGACGGTGTGGTACTGATGGCACCACTGATGGCCAGACAAGCCTGCCTCTGTAAGCCAGAGAGCTTCGACTCAGGCAATTGCACCATGAGTGATCATTGGTCTGACAATCACCACATAAATCCAGTGGAAGAGAGACGGGCACCTATAGTTACTTTTGTGGTTCCAACCCGCAGCTACAAGAAATTCGGTATACCCCAGGTGTTGCTTAAGGTTCTCTGGTGTCATTAGCTGATCTTAGACTTTGTCTGATAGTTTCTGTTGGCCTATTTGACAGAACTCAGAAAGAGTATTAAAACGGATTGTGAAGAATTTCGAAATATCGAATATTTTTTTGGAAAATTTTCGAAATCGCCCAAACTATCAGTTCAAAAAATTTTGCCTCTAACCAACTTACATGAAAATTCTTATGACAAATGAAATTGCCATATTACAATGTTTTGATATTGTGAGTAGTTTTGAACATACAGTGAAAATAAGAACATCTCCCGTTCTATTGGAAATATTGTATCATCTTTCCCTCCAACCGATTTCCTGGAGTCTTTTTGAAGTCCGCTAGATACTCGTTAGGACAACAAGAGGATTGTTTCGAATTCTTGGGGTTCTTGTTGAATACCCTTCGTGAGCAAAACAATATCTGAATATTCCGTACAGTGCATCTCGTCTTGTGTTTGTAAATCTTTTGCTGGAAAATCCTCACTTGTTTACTTTGTAGTAAATGTTCAAGAGGTAGCAAAAACGTGTTTGAATTTATGGAACTTCAACTAGCGTTTCCTAATATGACTAATAACCAGTCCGTGCAAACCTTATTGTTAAATCATATGAAAATGATACTTTCAACAAGTGATAATCGACTGTATTGCCAAACATGCGCCAAAATAACTGACTGTTAAGAAAGTATAGCTGAGGCATCAGTCAATCTAATAATAACACTGATGATCTTCAAACATGACTCAACCTCTGACAGAAGTACCAAACTCTTACGAAGGTTCAAAATATATGAACACATCAATCTAGCAGACCACTATTATAATCTTCATGCAGTCATTGTTCACTGTGGTTCTGGCGTTGAATCTGGTCATTATTACACCTCGATCAAAGACAAAACGGACTGGTTTAAGTTTGACGACAGTCATGTCACTAACTGTTCTGGTGATGTATTGAATTTATTGGAGCCTCTGGAGACACTCTACATTCTGTTTTATGAGAGGACATTGGCAGATCAAGATCTTCAGATGATGTGGTGCTGCAGTTTTTTCCGGGTTTCCCTGCAGCTGAAAAAGAAAATGAGCAACTGGAATCAATGAAGTCGCCCCGGAGCGCCAATAAATTTTTGTTGTTGTTCTATAATTTTATGATTTGTATTTCTTATCTCTCCAATAATTGAAAAACATTTTGATTTATTTGGCTTTCTACTTTTTTATCTTCATACAAAAATTGTGGAAAACTTCTGAACGAAGGAACAAAGCAATTGAGTTCAAAAGTTTTTACGAAGATGTGCGATTTTTCAATTCACCATAATGTATAAAAATATTTGAAACATTTTGATTTTTTCCTCTCAGATTATTGGTTTAGTAGATATATATAATGCAGGTTTTTTTTCTAGAAAAATCCAAGATTGATTCCATTCTTTCGTGAGTCAGAAAGGCAGACGACCGAATTTTTCTGGAAAAAAATTATTTTGAACGGGGTTTATCTAACTAGTCAAATAAAAAAGTCAGAATAGTAATCCTTAAGGTCGTAAAATAAAAATATGTTTAAAAGTACATGAATCTTCAGGAAACCTGACCTGAAGGAATCATATATATCATAAACATATTCTCAAAAAATGGTGTCCCCTTTCTTATCTTGTACATCTTTGTAAGATCCAATAATTAATGCCTTACAGTTATGATAATATATAAATCTTAGCGATGCTACACTGTTAATGCACGTCTGGAAAAATAAAAATTCATGGGGGGAATTGCAAGGAAGAAAAATAATAATTCATTCGTCAGACTATCCACGCCAATTTCCTCAGGCGAACTGCTGTCTGCATTTAATTATTCACGACAGGTGACGGTTCAATTTAATTTCAAACATGTTTCTAGTGAATCAGACCTATATTCTGTACGACACGATCTGGTATTAATTTCAACTCCATTCGAAAAATCGTTAAACAATATTACAATATTTAATTTGGAACTTTCTGTTTTTCCTATACGGTAAGATCGTAAAATCTACCCTCCTTTGACACACTCGGGGTTTTGTGTAACATTTTTGAGATTCAAAAGAAAAAACATGGATACGAATAACATACATACAAAAATCTATCCCAAAAGTATACCTCTTTCAATTTATCAATGAAGTTGTTGGAAATTTGTGAATAAAATCTAATGTAGGTATGCTTTAGAATCAACTTCCCTACCAAATGTTTCATAATGCAAATCAATATATTCATCCTACGTCAAGCTGTGGGAATTCTTTTCTTTTCCGTTACAATGTCTGGGTCACAAGATCCTTTTTTTTTGGAATTTCTGTCCAAGGAAATTTTATAAAAGTTCCACCTCTCGGAACTCTATCATTAATAATTATAATTTTAATTTAGAGGCTAAAATAGCGCTAAAAGCGGGTGATATAAGCGTCCCGCACGCTCTGACCGACACGGACCTTTGAACAATAAAAATTATTTTAACCCATTAAATATCATTACTAAGAAAAAAAGTCAGATACCTTCTAGAAACTTGTATACACGAAAATCCATAGAAAAAAATCCCGTGATTATTTTATTAGATATACTTTAGTTATTCAACTGATTTCTGCAAGTTTTAAATTTACATAAAAACCGTGATAATCTTTAAACTTAAAACCTCAAATTTTGTTCACTTCTTGGAGCTTTTCTTGAAAGCTCTCAAAAAAGATTCCCGTTGAAAAATTAAAAAAATTGAATTTTCCACTTTGTTATCAATAATCAAAGACGTTAAAATTTCAATTAGAGCAATGAAAAAATTCTTATTCGTATTCATATTATTCAAAGTTATATAAAAATTATTTTTCATAATATTTAACTATATTTGTTTAAAACATCCTATAAACAAATGTATTGTTTATAAGATATTTTAAATTTTTTTTGGGGGATTTTTCAGTGATGAATATAATGATTTTCAGAAACAAAATTGATTAACAATTTTTTTGCCAATAAATATGAATATTGAGAAACGATTTTTTTAAATTATAATATCTATTTTTCTTTGATATTCTGAAAAAGTTTTTTTTAATTTATATTTTCTTTGTTTATTTATTAAACACTTTGTTTTTAACAAATTAATTTTTACGATATACTTTTTTTTAAATACTACAATAAAAAACGAAAACAACCATGTGTCACTTTGGTGTAAAAAAATTCTCTATTTTTTACAATTGTTTTAATATTTGTGTTTGTATTTGTATTCGTGTAAAAAAAATCTCTATTTTTAACAATTTGTTTAATTTTTTTTTATATATTGTCTTTATATATTGTTAATTTCATTTACATATATGTCTGTATCCTGAAATTTTTTTAATTGATATTTTCTCTATTTATTTAATAATTAATTTGTTTCAAACCAATTAATTTTCACGATATATATTTTTTAAATACTACAATAAAACAACCATGCGTCACTTTTGTGTAAAAAAATTCTCTATTTTTTAAAATTTTTTTAATATTTTTTTTACACAAAAGTGGCACATGGTTGTTTTTGTTTTTTATTGTAGTATTTAAAAAAAATATATCGTGAAAATTATTTGGTTTGAAACAAATTGGTTATCAAATAAATAAAAAAATATATAAATTGAAAAAAAAAAATTTTTAGGATATAGACATATATGTAAATTGAACTAACAATATATAAACACTTGAGTACAATCATAATTCTAACCTGTAGTAAATATCCAGTCAAAAGATTAACATTCAATGGCTTTTTAAACTTTCATTAGTGTGCAATGGTAGAGGTGAATATTCAGAATTAAATTCGAAATGTTATTTTTTTTAGGAATATTTTGTAAACATAACATTTAAGACTGTACATAACTAGAAGCTACTTATTAATTGACGAATGAATTCCAATTCATCAAATAATTACAAATTAATAAGTAAATTTCAGATGACGAAGGACTAAAATTATTTCGGTACGTTGAAGTTGCGATTTATATAAGCAGGATTTTCGAATATCTGTTCAAATAAAAAAAAATAGTCAAAATCATACACCTATCTCTGATGATTCAAGTAACCAATGATTTGTAAATTTGGTATTCGATTAGATAAGGCTTCCAAATTTCTAACTTGTAAAACTTTTCTGTACCTTGAAAATATTTCCACATCTACATTCATCCATCTCACTATCAATTATCAAAACCGATTCACAAGTACCACATCGACACCCATATGGTACCTATGTATGTGGACCAATGTCAGCCACTCCTCACTACGTACACCATGTCGTAATAACCGATCTTAATGAGTAAATCATTAAAATGCGCTGGATAAGCCTCGAGGGATAGGACTTTCTGTCTGACAGAGATCCTCTATTTTTGGCGTCAGCACCTCTTTTTGTATATGAATGTTCGTTTTCTTGAATTCCTTTATAAAGTGCATTCGTTACCAATTAACTATTGCTCGAAAGACAGCAATCAGTAAATGCGACAGTGGAGTTTATTTATTGTCAGGTGAAAAGAAAAAGTCGATTTGAGACCGAGATTTATTGCCACTGCGAGAAAAACATGAAAACACATTAGATTTCTGTTGGTGGAGCGATGTTCACCAATCAAATGTTGTAACGAATGTGTTACATTTAGTGTTACCGCGCCCATTGATACATCCAAAACACTTTTCGAAGCCCATGGTATCCCGAAGTTAGCTGCAATGCTTATTATGTTCATTTCAGATCTGCTAGTAATAAGCATGAAATAATAACTGGAACAAATTTGTTAAAATCAGTGAAGACAAAGCCTCAGTGTGGTTCACTTGTGGTCCTTGCTCGAAATTTTACATTGGCTAACTGGTTAAAACTTGTTTTCAAGGAATAAAAGATCATAGGTTGAATGTGACTGATTGTAGTAATTCATCAAATAACGTATACAGCATATAAAATCAATTTATTTCAGTTTTGCTGATAAACATTTCAGCAATTTACGAAATAAATAGTTTCAATATTATAATATATTTCGTAGTACTATCTACTACAATTTATTGTGTATTCCTCTGCAATTTATGATAAAAATCATCTGTAAACTTAGCAATGAAGTCATAATTTTTTTTTCAAAAAACGACAAAAATTAATATAATATATCACTGCAATTGTTGGAATGAATGATAAAATATTGTGTTAGGAAAGAAAAATATTTTGCGAAAATATAAAAAGTACCTCGTTTGGGAAAGTCCAATATGTTAATAGGGGTGACAATATAGAATGATTGCACCTTATATCGAAAGAGGCGTTAGAAAATATTTTACGCGATAGACATTTAGTGGTGTTTTGGATATTGATGTTAGAAGAGATTATGTATTGTTAAATTTAGTTAAGAAAAAGAAGGCATTCCTACTAAATGAATAAAACACTAAATAAATATCTCGAAAAATGTTTTTGATGTGTTCAATACATTGTTTTTGTTTTTCTAAATTGTCATGGATAGATACAATTTATCTGAGTTTTGAGGACCCTACTTAGTCATTATTGACATAAATATTCGAATGGTAATAGAAGGATTTCAGTGACAGGAAATCATAGGCCGATTGGAACAGTGATTCTCATAAATAACTGGAAGTGACGCTACTTCTACCACTTTGGAAGAATACAATCCTGAAGATATCGAGGAACCTCTACACGTGAGACCTTACGGCGAAAACGCTACTGTGGCGTTACCATATATTAGGTATTGCTCCAGCAGGGATAACTCTTAATTTGGTAATGGTTTTTCGTCGATTTTCATTTTTGTTCAAGTATATTCCACGCATATTTTTCAGGAGAATATCATATTTATGTACCTTTTGAAATATGTTGCGTATTATGGTTTACATGAATAAATATTTCTTTCACAAATTCCAGACTGTAAAAAGGCTTTTGGATACCACTGAGGCTGGTAAATTGATAATGGCTACTTATAAACCAGGAGATGTATTTTTAAGAAATAAGATAGCATCCTTAATAATTAAGAATGAATTGAATCAGATATCATTTACAGGATTCCTACACAATATACTGAATGAAACGTCAAAAATTTCAAATACATGGAACAATGTCATCCTCACTGATAGACATTGATGTTTCAACGTAAGACACTTGCCTTACGGCTTTTCAGTACCAATCTGAATGACATTAAACATTAATTAATTACTCCTAAAAATATAACCCTTTCAATTTGAGTAATTTTTTTCTATCAAATGCCCATTTAAATGTTTGTGAAATGTATTCACCTATATTCCATTTCTAATTAGTTAATACCTGAATTCAACTCAAATTATTAGCTACTAAATAGGTGTGAAGTCATACTACGGTCGGTCGGTAACCGGTCGGTTCGACGTGGGTGCTTTGTTCACTCACTCAAATCGACCACCATGTTGGTCGGTGGTTCAAGCCCCAGGCTGAACGATCGATTTTCACTTGCTATCGTCCAACCCGCCTTAGGAATCACACATTAAAAGGTAAGACCTCGTTAGTCCTTAGCTCGCACAAGTTTAGACTTCTGAGGGTTGTCGTTCGTAGGGGCGCTTCAGCTGGTCAACGGAAAAACAGATTTTAGATAGATTTCAAACAGATTTTATTCAAATAAATTATACAAAGCACTAGTTAGGTAAAATTCAGTTGGTATGAACACTCCCGATGATGCTTTTATATAGTGAAACATGTGTTACAGTTTTGTAAACCGTTTAGTGAAAATCTCACAGTGACGTATTACTTGAATACATAATGGATTTCCATCAAGTATCGGACAATTTCGTCACATACCAGGTCTGTTCAAAAAATAAGGTAAATGTTCAAATTTCGCAGAATAAGTACGTACATTCGATTCGCGATGTTTTTTATTTTGTATGTTGCTACACTTGTCTCGATAATATGTTCATAGTTTACACTGTTTAGTTTCTTGGTCAGAGCCATAAAAGTTAGAAGAGTTTCGCGTGTCGGGAGATTTTATACTACAAAAGAAAATGGATCAAAGAATTTACACCAAATTTTGTATAAAAATTGAATGAAGTGTTCGAAAACACTTGAAATATGCACATTGGCATACTGTGATTGTACTCTGAGCCAGAAAAATTTTAACAACTGGTACAAGTTTTTCACAGAATGTCTAGAAGATAAGAATGACGAAGCTCGCCTTAGACGCCTCAGTACATCAACAACCAATGACATTTTCACAAACTACACCTAACGATTTGATCTTCATCATATCAGAGAAAGTTGAAGTGGCGGAATCAATACATAACAGTACCGTCGAAGTTGAAGACACCTCAATAACTTTTGAAGTTTTATAAAGCTCAACTTGAACATCCTGTGGAATAATGCTCGTATATATGGAGCTTCGCTCCCAAACATATCCTAAGTTTGCTGGATTATAACCAGAAAAGAACCATTCGCCTAACTGAAGACCCAAACATCACAAGCAAACTTGACAACCTGGAACATCAAGGAAAAGTTGGAGAATTGTCAATTTTCACAACTTAACCCGCTTGATTCTACCCAAAGCCAAATATGTCAGAGATACGCGACTAAAATCAACAGCTGCCATTGTTAGACGTTCAGGAGTCTTCCATTTGTAGAATGGTCTCCTTGCGAAATAAAGTTTCCGACACGGTTTTTCCAAATAAATTCAATCTAGAGTGGTATAGAGCCACCCTCAAAAGTTTTTTCGTACAGACACCGCTCTCAGAGTGTTTTAAAGAGTTTCCTACAGAACTTGTGAATTTAAGTTTTATAAGAGTATATCTCATGGGTTAGGACTGAAATAAACGAATGTGTTGCTGAAATGAAAGTTTTATTTTGTTAGTTACAAAGAAAACATTATTTACACTTTTGGACACTTTTATAAAAACCTCACCTGAAATGACAGAAACGACGTACAAAGTCTATTTCTCCTTTCCAATTTGTAGTCACAAAATAAACCTCAATATGAAACTATTTCTCGTCCTTTTCAACGCCACATTTCAATAAATCTAACCTCTAACCAAAAACTACAGACTGAAAAGTTTGACATTGATATGCCAGCACGCGAAGCGCGCCAAATTCAAAATTAAAGAAAACTAATTTCTTTGCATATAAGCATTGGAAACATTTTAGCTTCTGAAAATAACACTGCCGTCAACATTGGTGAAGTTTCCGACAGTTTCCTTCCACTTGTTCGTAACCTTACTTTTCACTAACCCTTTAATATAACAAGAACTGGGTTATATGTATCATCATACTTTGCCAAACATAAACCAGATCACCAATATTTCTTTTTTTTTCTACTTCTCCGAATGTCAAAAATGAATTTGTTACTTGGGTAGTCACAATGCTCATCAAAAATAAATAAGCGGCAACACCAAATGCCAAAATGGGTCTAGGTGCATGCATACTCGGTTGCATATTAGTAGAATGGAAACGGAAGACTATGAACAACCGAACCATGCAGTAATCAAGCCTGATTGACGGCAGCCCACCATACAATTATGCAGACTAATAAAAATAATTCAACTACTTGTGTAGAAATGACGTAAATGGTCGACAGGATTGTCACTTCGTTATTGTTTGAAATTTCCTGTTGGAATACCGATTTTATTCAAATAATTATGTGAACTAATACCAATCTATCAAAATAATTGGGTCATTGGTAACAATTATCCCATAAAAGGCGCGTGTAACATTATCTTATGGTGTAATTATATGGAACTGAGTCGTATTGGAATATTCATGGACATTGCGAATAATCTCAGTAACACAAAAAATTAAGATGAAAGGGGAATGTCGGTCACCGCGTTAAATAATTGAAGTTTCACAAAATGCCCCATACGAGGCTGAAACGATTCATAATTATTCAATAGGTAGTTAGAACATGAAAAAATGATTCAACATTTTTAGATTTATTTTGGATAAATTATGTCGAGTCACGGTCCAAATACGTTTTATAAATAAGTATGGGTAAATAGATGTATTGAAAGAAATTTACGAAATGTTGATTTTACGAATAATGCAAGGACACTAGAAAAAAACAAAAAGTAGTGAATCGGACTGGTAAGTAAGTACCAATTATATACATGCTAAAAGAAGAATTGTCTATACATAAAGTGAAACTTTCGAGATTAAAGTCCACAAATTATCAATTACAATTTATACAAAAGTCAGACAAATCGTAAGTATTAATCTATAAACAGCTAAAATAAAATTTATTGTGTGAATTGGTTATCCAATTGAGTATGAAAAAAAAATTATATATACGCCACTGAACATAGACATAGATGAAGAAAATGTTTGTTCTTGACTAAAAATAATGGATTCAAAATAATTGTAAATTCTCTTGATCAGTAATCAAAGGGAATATGAAAATATAATTCACAAAAAATCATTTATATGTCAAAAAGTAATTCTAGACTGGGAGAATTTCCACTATTAACTCATTTTGTTGGAATGATAATTGATATGTTAGGTTAGGTTAGGTCAAAAGTGAGTGGGTTTATTCGACCCCCTACCGCAACCCGCAAGGGTTTATTG
>WOGO01004414.1:0-13295 GCA_015342085.1 Leptinotarsa defecta | reverse complement strand
GTTATATTTTTAGGAGTGATTAATTTTTGGGAAAGAAAGTTTTTGGCTTTCTACTACTCCATCTTGATACAAAAAACAAGGATGATGGAATCTTCCAAGGAAAGGAAGGAAGTAATCAATTCCAAATTGAGTAACTTAATTTAGAATTGATTACTTCCTTCCTTTCTTTGGAACATTCCCTCATCCTTGTTTTTTGTATCAAGATGGAGTAGTAGAAAGCCAAAAACTTTCTTTCCCAAAAGTGTTAAATATATTCGTAAAATACATGTATAAAGTACCACTCAGTATGATCATCGAAATACCCGAATCTATGTGTTATTACAAAAATTAGACCACATTTTTTTCTGAATACGTACAACTAGCACGTAGTAGTAATAGTTATCAATAATGTGTTCTATAATAATTGTTTTTGTTAATATGTTATTTGACAAGTATATTCCATTTTTTTATTATCTATATCTATATTTATTTATAAGTTTTATTGCATTGTATTTTCTCGAAACAAGAGTGAAAAGCACTTATCGAGTACTCATTTATTCACCTTTATCTTCTTTCTACATTGTTCTGTATTCTTCTTTCCTACATGAATAAATATTATTATTGTTATTAATTGAATAAATGAAAAACACGTTCAGAAAAAGATTCAAAAACTTTGAAAATGGGTACAAATTTTCTCATTTTCTTTTATGTAAGTAATTTTACACTATTTCAGAGATCAATGAGTTATCAATTTTTATAAACGTTCTCTCAAACATTTCTTGAGAGATGTGAAAACTACCGAACAGAATTGCAGAAACCAAATCTCAACTCAATTTTTGAAAATGCATTAATCAAAAGCGATGTTTGTATTTATTTTTTATTATATTGACCCTTACCGGAATAATTTTATCTTCGATTATTTGTAAATGAATCTCTAGTGAATACAATATGTTTATCTTCCTTATTTATAAAATTGTTTACGACAAGTTGTCATAAACCTCAAAGTCTCCGAGTTGATCGTCAAAAATACGGGAACTCGAATGGCAGACCTGTTGTTTTGATATATCGAGATGATGATAACGTCCAAAAATCTCAAATATTTTGCATTCCTCAGATGAAATACAATATATACGCTGTCTGTTCAAAAACAAATGAATTTTCAATTTTCTCCTCATTTGTCCCCTTCAAAGTACTCTTCCTTAGTTCTGATATTTACTTTTTAGTATATCCTTTAGCTCTTCGACGATTCGGTTTTTGGTCCCCTAAATCGTTGCAAAACGCATCATCACCAACAGACCTCATACAGGTCAATGTCGTATGAATCATCATATGCAGAGACTGGGACTGTCGGAAAACAGTGTGTGGCCCCTTTGTTTGGAAAATGATGAAACAGCAGAGCATATACTTTGTGCCTGCCCCGCTGCAGACCGAATAAGGTTTTCAGAGTTTGGTAGAACCCCACTTCTATCATCTGACTTGAAAGATCACTCACCATATAAACTAATCGGCTTCGTTAAAAAGCTGGGTTTATTTGGTCGGGTTTGTATACGTGTAAGCCACAATAAACCCTTGCGGGTTGCGGTGGAGGGACTCTTGACCTAACCTAACCTACTGGCTATATAATCATGATTGATTTTTGAGATAAAACTGGCAGTAGTATAAAAACAAAAACTTTATTCTTGATTGGATACATGAATAGAATGTTAAAGTAAATAATGGATAATTTACAACATAATAAATATCACGCGACTACAGGAATATTCACGTCCGATCTGCATCGTTCGTTTTCATGTTATGATCAAGCCATTTCTCAATCACTGGTAAATTTTCGTTGCTCCACTTGGTTTCCTCCTTGATGTTTTTCAGCGCCTTTTCGATGACGAAATCTGCCGTGCCGAATTCGCTTTGCCTTTCCACGTACAACTCGGAGACCATGTCCAAACCCTCCTGAGTTTTGAAAACCGTCGTAGCAGAAGTGACGAGGCTGTTCCAGAGATGAGGTTTTTCTTCGAATCTATATTGAAACCAAAAACAAACCAATTAATAAGTGCGTGAGGCTGCACATACACATTTTTTCGAAATGTTTCGGCAGCGCTTTGATTCAATTTGAATTCGTAGTGAAAAACTGGCCGAAAGTCGCTTAACGACTTTATATAAACTGAAAAGAGGCAAGAAATTGAAATTTGGAAAAAATGAACAGCTCCAATGTATAGAGTACAAAATTCTCTATCGATCAATGTATACCACGACACAGTAGAACAAATATTTATTGAGATATGAGGCTACAAAAACACATAACATTGAATCGTCAAAACTTTTTAAACAACTTAATAACAAACATTTATGAAACCACTTAATTAAGAGGTTTTCTTTATTTATTCAGAATTGTTATAAAATCTCAAAAACATAAAGAAAAAACAATATTAAAAAGACAAGAATCAACATAAAGACATTCAACACTAAGAGTTTACGAAACCGCAAAAACGTTTATCGCTATAGCTTCCTCAGGCGTGTTCATTCTATCTGACTAATAGACTAATTAAGTCAGTATAAACACGTCATAGGCATCCTTTGTATATCGAAACATGTGCTACAGTTTTGTGAACTGTATAATGAAAATCTCAAAATAGAGTTTCAACAATAGACTTATTTTTCCTAATCGTTTTCCTTTTGTGTTCCAAATGTTCTTAAAATCGATACTTATTTGTTACAAAAACTCCAAATCATCGTAGAAAATAGCTCCTTATCGGTATTATTTATTTTCGTTCACTCGTTATTTCAAACTTTGAATGATAATCGCTCATTACCAAACATACTGATATGCAAAAAAGCGCATTTATTCAAACGACCTTGCATACTTAGCTCCAGTTTATACAGGGAAATACATGCTTGGTAATCAAAATACATTTTACTGTTTAAATAAAGTTCTTTGAAACCAAGAAATGAGCCCTCAGAAAACATTTCTAAAATTTTTCAAAAGATTTTTCTTTTATAAATTTAGTCGTAAATGGAAGTCATTGGTTTGGACTTACTTTGTCTCAAAAGTGTAACAGTTTTGAAAAATGATCACAGATAAACTTTGGTGAAAGGAATTAAATGGAACACCACCAAACCGTTATTTTCAACACCTCGACACGTGTTTCGATCACCAAGCGATTATCTTCAAGAGGAATATTAGTTTATTCTTCATGGTGGGAAATCTATTGGACAAAAGGTCAATTGATCCAACAGTGAAACAATTCAACTAATATAATGGAAAACCCATTAAGTTCCCTGCTGGCAGAAATTTTCATAGATAATTTGGAACGAAAAAAACACACTAACCCGCTTGCTGGAAAGTTTCTTCATTGGTATTGATATGAGGATGACATTCTGGCATTCTAGCACGAGAACAAATAGACAGTTGTATAAGTTCTTGAATTTCATGAATCCTCTGCACCTTTCCACGTCCACCATGGATTTCACAATAACAAAAATTGATAATAAACACGATATTTGAATTTTTCATAAACCACCTTATACGGATATTAGCATTCATAGTTCTTCCATATATCCATATCAACACAAAGTTACAGCATTCAATATGTGGGATTGATGACTTGTTCATTTTGTGGTGATTCATGATCACCAGTTCCGGGTTTAACCCCGTTATCAAGTATATTTCAGTTTAAAGTAGCAGCATGTATTAGCATGATCCGCATGATCCGTTAATTGTAATGAAGAACTGAAGGAAAAAACTCACCTCACTTTAATTTTGTCCCAGTTTTTCCTCAAGAAATTAAATAGGCTAGTGTAACCATTAGCACTCCCCGTAAGCATGCTGAAGATGAGATAGCAATCGTTATCCGTGAAGTTTTCGTTCTGCTCTAGAATGGCGATGTCGAGCAACCTTTCTATCTTCTTACTGTCATTCGGGCATCCTGCCAAAGTTTTTAGCAGATATGTGCGTTCGCTCGGTTTTCGCGTCGGAGGGAAGTTGATGACGCGCTGGAGACCGAACTCCCATTCCTTCATGGTCCCCCATTTAAAAACTGGGCAGATATACTGGTTTGCAACCCTTCAACAAAAAGCGATTGATTTTTCTCGAGAAGACTAGCTGTAGAGGTATTCTTTTTGCGAAATACTCACGGGTTTCCTTCGTCTGGAACGGACGACTCCATCCACTTGTTATAAGCCGCCTGAGCTTCTTCGATGCAGGGTTTGTATCCTGCCTGGCAGAGGAATACCTTCGAGGAACTTCTTAGATGTGCCCTGCCTTCGCTCTCACCCTCTTGAGGCTCGTTTCCTAACTCCTCGTACAGAGGAGTCAGCAACGTTCTCACGTACGTCTGCAACGTCAAATCTTGTGAAAGGGGTCTTGTAGAGATTGGAGAAAACAATTGATACTTTGAAAAAGAATAATTAATCAAATTATGAACATTGAAGAAAATATTCTGATAATGAAGAACTCGATCTTCTAAACAAAGGGATTGAAATTTGCTCTTGCCTCTCCGAAGAGGATATTGGATATTGTGTTGAGAGTGCAGTTAAGGGCTCACCCGAGATATCGCGAGGATTTTTGCGAGAAGCTTGCAAGAAGAAATAAATTGACTACAATTTCCAAAAAAGGGAAGCTATATCTGTGTGCTATCCGGGGTATCGGATGCAATATCTGCGATTTTCATATTTTCGGAATGCTTTTTCCTAACAAGTTTGGACAACCCGAAAGGCAGGGTGACGGAAAAAGAAAAGACTAGGATTTACGAAGTGAGTTGTGAGGTTTGCGATCAAAAGTTTGTTGTTCAAATTAAGCGAACTATAATAACGCGTAGCTATGAACATGTTTCACATATACGGTTTAGTAGACCAAAGAAGTCTAGTGTCGCTCAACATGTCTTGAAGAACGGCCACAGAATAAGTGAAAAATGTTTGAAATTATTGACACCGGTACATGACAACATATTTTAAGACGCCTTTCAGAGTTTAGAAATCCACAGAGATCCACAGAGAGCTATAAAGTTCCTATTCCTATTCACCATCTCATATCTGAAGGAATCAGGCATATGAACAGACCTATCTTAGATGTAGAAACTCAGTCTTTATCCAAGTTTAACTCATCTCTTGATGATGCTAACTTGGTTAGTACCCATCCTTAGAATTAATTCTCACAGAAAGAATATCTAACAGTCATTACGGAGATAATGAGTGGAAACGATGTTGATAACTGTTCTTCAGCTGTATATTACTCTGTACCTGAAACTTCTTGTGGACCGAGGAACTATCAATGTGGCGCCCTATATGATCGATCAGAGTAAATACGGGGTCCCAGGCCAAATATTCCCTCTCGTATTTGAGGAACCAAGTCATGTTGAGGGCTGTGGCGAAACTGAGATCGCCGGCATACGCCAAATTCCATGCGTCGTGGAGTAGTTTTGCTCTCGTGGCCACAGGAATTTTCGTGCGATTTTCGGAACACAAAAAGTGCGCCAGCATGTTCCAGTTTCGGGCGTCGTAATTAACTGGAAAAGGACCTGCAACGAAGAGTAGTTATTCATTTCGAAAATGTTACGAATTAGTGCATAACAGACCGATTTCCTCTGGATTGACGATGATGAACATGTCTTTTCCTGGCAGATTTTCGATAGTGATGTCTTTCTCCAGCCTCATCCATATTTGCGGAGTGGTGTTTTTGAATTGGAGGTGGTCCTGCCTCACGAGAACTATAGGAATCCACCACAAAAACTTTTCTTGATCTGGTACATCGTGGGGACGTTCTCTCAAATAGACCCTCTTTTGAAAAGTAATTACTTGATACATAGTGGGTAACATTAGAAACGCAGATTAATAGATTCTCTCAGAATAATATAATAAAATCATTGTAAAAAGGGTTCATCGATTTTTTGTTTAGTTCTGTACTCACTTTTTCTTTTGATTTTAAATCAAAATTTACTAAAAATGATGGTTTTGCTGCTGTCACATTTCGATGTGTTTCGAATAAAGCACCTCAATCAAAAGTAGAAAATTTATGAGTAACTTGTTGACTACGATTTCGAAAGAAATATTTTGCAAAATATATCGAATAGAATTGTTGTTACTATGGTGATGATAATTTTTTCTGTGTAAAAATAGTTGAATCAGCATCAGCAGTGATCGAAAAAAACAGCTCATTTGCCACCGAAATTCTGAGGATAAAAAAGGCTGTGCTTGTAGAGAATTCCAGAATTAACTGTCTAAAAATTTCAGGAGAGCATTTAACGGTATATTTTATTATTATTCTTGAAGATATAGGGTGAAATTTTTATTAATAATTTTTCAAAATAAATCAGTTGTTGGTCAGATCCAATTTTAAAGTACAATATTTAGTGATAGCTACAATTGATAATAGTTGTTACACCTTTTTAAAAAAGTTATTATTTGAACGATCAATTTTTGAAAATCAATTTAACAATCAGTGTTTAAAAATAATATTCAATAAGGTATCATTCAACCCCCTTTCCATATCATCCGTTAGAAAGGTGCTGTAACTGAACTGGAAACTCTCCTGAATAATGTCCTCTTCAATAATAAAATTGCTGCGATTTTACAATGATTTCATATTCTATGAAAATACTACAATTGATAGTGGATTTCTTTCAAACTTACACCTTGTATATATCAAGTATTCGCAACTGATATAACACGCTGAACTACTTTATTATTCTGGAATGTGAAGATAAGAAATAAAATTGAATTCATACATATTTGAACAAATCATTCTGAACATTGATTATAAATCATGTTTTTTTTAAATACATTATGCAGAGTGGAAACTACAAGTTCTATTTGAATAAATCTCACCTGACTCAAATTTGCACTACTTTTTTCGTAATCTCTCGTAACCGTCACCACAGGCAACCTATCTTTTGTTATCCAGGAGGCTGCTATTTCGTTTACTGTTATCGGCTGAGGAAGTTTTTCATCGAATCTGGCCTGTTCCGTTAAACTGAGCCAAATATCGTCGCCGAAGAAAGTCTTGTATTGCCTGGAATAATTCGAAAACGAAATCAAAGTGTCTCAGTGAAGACACAATTGATAGTGAATGCTTTACCTGTCGTTCATAAACCTTTGCATTCCGTGCATGAACGTTTTTTCTCCCAGAGTATAGTTCAACATCCTGAAGATCAGTTCAGTTTTAGCAGAGGTGGAATCTTGTTTGATGGCAGTGCCTTTTCCGTAGGGATATCTCTTGCTGAACTCATAGTAGATGGAGTACAGCATTGTCATTGGCCAATTGTTGAATGGCTCGGTTTCGTTCATCTTAAATCATGATAAACGTTAAAAAAAATCTGTTGAAATATGTTTTTATGATAACTATCTCTCGCCCCCTACGAACGACAACTCTCAGAAGTCGAAACTTTTGCGAGCTAAGGATTAACGAGATCTTACTTAACCTCTGTGACGTATTTTGCATAAATGTCTGTCGGATATAATTTAATATCCAGCGTGGTATTATCATATATATATATTATACTTTTGTACGTTATACTCCTAGTAAAGCCTCATATTGAAAATCTTAAGCAAACTGCAGTAATTTGCAATAATTGGACTAATAAGAATCAACTTTGAAATTAACTAGGAAAGTTTTTATTTACTATTGTTTCATTTATTTACTATTGGATTTCATTAGATTTTTACTTAATAATGATAATACTTGAAAGGAATAAATGATAAATATTCATGAAAAATCAATAATGATTTCACAATTATTGTATTAAATGTCATCTTATTTTCTTCAAAGATTTATCTAAATCCTTTAAACACTGAATTGGCGTGTATTTTTAGCACTATTTATCATCATAAGTAAATAACATAAACATTTTCATAAATTTACATATGCAACGCACCGCGCTAGAAGCTGTTATTTGTGTTCACTACCAATGAAAATATAAATCAATCGACTCGAGTCGTATAAGTCATCGTTAATAAAGTTAAGCCAAGTTATATTTCATAACTTCCAATCTCAACAAGGTGCGTTGCAGATTAGTAATCTTTATTGTTACAAACAAACTAGGGATAAAGATATACCGCAATACACGGCGAGAAATAACCCAGATAAAGCAAATCGTGAGCCTTTTACCTTCTGGGTAGCAGAGAGCTCAAACCATCGGAACTGTATTCCAACAATTTGAAAAACGATTTTGGAAAGAAAAATGGTCTCGAACTGTTGAGTGTCATAATGGTTCTATGCATTATCTGAAAAAGTTACCACACCTCGAATAGAATCGAGGATTCTTGTGGATTATTTGATAACCAATATTTCTAAATCATTCTATGTATAGAGTAGGTATCTTTAGCTCACGAATACATGAAAGAAACAATTCCGGAATTCTAGTAAGTACAGACTTTCGCTTATTGAAAATTTATAGTTCCCAGATACCGGTCTTCGAAGGGATAAGGTAAGTTAAGCACGTTTTATGCCGAATGTAATGAATAGATTTCTTTGAATGACTTCAATTTCCTCGACAAAAAGTCTTGGAATATTTATGAACCTGATAAAATTTCAGGAATTTAATAGAAATGGCCGAAACTTGATGAAAATCCACATTAAAACTCATTACTACAGGTAATTGTATGATCATATAATTGTATGATTTTCACTAATGAAAATCGTACAATTGAACGTATTAATGAGTTTCAAAATTTCTGGAGTTGGTATTCGGTCAAGTTGAACATTGTTCTTATGAACCTTCAGTACTATATACATGAGCTTACTGTGTGATGTTAACGGTGATAACTCATTCAGAAAATAGAGTTGTTATTTCTTCAAACTAGGCTATACCTTTCTATCTATGTGGATCGATTCGTGTACTCTTAGCAAATTGACCTTTTTTGTAAACTTCGATCTTCTCTCGATGAAGGTCTCTATTACAAGAGATGAAAACATCATCGATCAAACATATTTTATAGAACTGAAGATAAATTGATTATAATTCGAAAATGCTGACAAGAAAATGACAATTTTTAATTTCTGTTCTAATTTCCTGAATGATATATATCTACTGCTATAATTGATTAAATTTTGAAGAATGTCCTCACCTTCATCATCTGTTACATTATAGCTGAGATAACTGAATTCTGATACTACAAGTCCGAACGAAAATGTCGGCATGGGAGGACTTTTTTGGAAAGTATCCCACACCCAATCTTCCATAACTTCGCTGAAATATTAAAAAAAATGTCACTTTGCTACAATTTCAATTTTAGTTTGAAAATTATATGCTACTCACTGTGGTTTCGTCGATTCCAGATGCATGTTAGATACTGCCGTCATATTCTGATGCCTGGCGATAGAGACCGTTATGGGTACTTTGTAGACAGGCTCGTCGAAGCACGGGAAAACGCTTCTTGCCATATTCGGCCTCATGTGAGTGGACACGAACCATTTGGTTTCTTTGGTGATGGGATCGACATAGCTGCTTCTGAATAATCCCTCGGAGGTTTCGTTGAAGAGCCTTCCGGTGAAGTGAATGAAAATTTCCAAAAGTGCCCCTGGCTTCACGTTCGTTTGTAGAACGATGTTGAACAATGGCTTGTTTCTTACTTTTTCAGAAGATTCTATACCGATAGGTTTTGGAGTCGTATCTGGTTCACCGTCATCTGTTGAGTTTCTTCGGCAAAAGTAGAAAAACTCATTTATAGTGCACTTTTGTTCAAAGGAACAGCGAAATAAAGTAATAATAATAATATTTATGATGAGTGGTCAATTACAAGGAAACACCAATAAGGAGCATTCAAGTGAGATTTTACAATTTACAAAACTGCAACACGTGTTTTAGTTTTGTAAATTGTAAAATCTCAGAATGAAATTTTACTTGAATACTTTATAGATGTACATCAAGTATCGGCCAATTCCATCAAATATCTATTGAACATGCTTTTCCTTCACCAAAACAAAAATGCTGTCTATCGATTACCAAGTTAGCATCATCAGGAGATGACTAAACATTTTTAGAAAAACCTCTCTCCAAAATATAAAGAAAGAGTTTCAATAATTATCAAAAAATTACTTGCATCAGCTGAAACTTTCATGGTTGGAAAACCATTTGAGAAAGTACTTTTTTTAATGAAGTTTTTAATTGTATTTTGACAATATATTTTACCAAAACTGTTAATAACTTGAATAAACTGCGATTCATACGGTACATATCATTAGCTTCAAAGAACCAGAGAGTTGAGTGTTTTTAATTATACACCGAATAAATAGTTTGATCCCGAGTGATAAAACTAGCAGGGGTGCTTGATAAAGATTAAAAATTAATTAATGTCGAACAATTTGCAAACATTGTCGCATGCCTATAAAACGGGCGCATGTATTTACATTATTTATCGTAGAGGATTGAATTGTCAATTTGGTGTGTCTCTCAAAACAATATTCAATACATTTCGTTACCTTGCAGCAAAATAACATAGGTATTGGTTCCTTTGCAAGTTCGACAATGAAAAAATTATGCTCCAATACCACTTGAAAAATAGACTTAGGAAACAATTCTAATGACGTTACCTGCAGTTATTTTCGAAAATGTGCTCTTTTTAAACTTATATTCGTTAAATAAATATCTACGATCTTACTCAGACGCTCGAAGTAGGAAATTTTAGAGTCTTTGATGATCACGGTTGATAATTCCAATACATATCAGGTTTCGAATGAGGTACTTACTCCTTCCTCAGTTCGTCATCTGGCGGCGTCAGTTGCGTGATATTACAATGCAGCAATATCAGATCAGGATGAGCATGTAAGACTATTTCGTGAGTTTTATGCTGAACTGTGACGTTGATTTTGATCTTTCCCTCAAAGTATCCGTCAGTCGGGAATGGTTGGAGGAAGACGTGGTATCCTCCAGGCATCGTATCGTAAGGCAACTTTTCTTGGGTTATCAGACCATGGGCGGCTATCAAATCTATGCTTCGTCTCTGACGCGCATTTGTCTTTGGAAAAACAAATTTCATTCAGAATACATGAAACGTAACTGATTAGTTAAATGCGCTTCTAAAAGCCAGCATGTTGTAAAGGACCGTGATATACTTACTGATATTATGCAACCAAAAAGTAGAAGAGCGCAAATTCTCCACATTTTTAGGATCCTGAAAAAAATTTTAGTTTCACGAAAAGTATTATTCATGTTTTTTTGCATGTTTTCACAGGCAAGCACTAAACTTGCTGTTCACAAACCACAAAAATAAGAGAGATGCATGCGCATAAGAAAATAAATATTTCGGAAATGAAATGAAAATATTTTTTGGGGACTTGATAGTTTATACTGGAACCTCTGGTGTAAAATGAATCTGTTGAAAACACTTTCCCAACACCAGAACCAAAATTACGGTCTCTCGACGCGTGTTTCGCTAACCAAGTTAGCGTTTTCAAGAAATCATTATGAGTCATATGGATCTCCTGAATATAACGATTCACACGTGTCCCCAATTTCACCAAATTCGCTTGTGAGTGAGGAGGCATGTCGTCTTTTATGAACAGGAGGGAACAAAGCAGTACTTTTGAGGTTTTCTTTCCTTCTCTCTTTCAATAAGCTAAACTCTGTTGATTGATTTGTATTTCATGATTCTTCTAATAATAAACATTATGGATAATAAAAAAAAAGTTAGTAACATATCCATCCATCTATTCGCAGCTACATATTGAAATTTGATTCAATTTTAAATAATTTTGATTCTTTCGGAATGTGGATTCTATGAAATACAAAACTATTGCTTCATCCAGTAGATAGTTGCGAATAATAATGCTGCTTGTTCTCTCATTTAATGTATTCGAAAACCATAAAACGGGAATAATCACGATCACAGTTTAGTGTCTTGTTAATGAATAATTATCTAACAATCAATAGTGCAAAATAAATCCTTATCAAGTAACTGCAATTATTGTTTCGATTACATTGGTCCGAAGCAAAACATCCCCACTTCTCTTCCACAGGTACCGATCATGGGATAATTATTAACGAATTTGTTATGAGTGTGTGAGTGTTTGTTCTGAAAAGGTGTAATTTAGCTGTATCAACAAATGATGTTGAATGATATTTGCCGTTGTAAATGGACTTGTGACTGCTATAAAGTGTGAAGATGAAAACACTTCGCTTCAATTCGTTTTCTTCAGTGAGTTGTGCCAGTCTTTTGTTGACGATAGTGCTGCTAGTGAAAATTGTGTGTGGCTATCACGAAGGTGCAGAGGTAGGCAAACACCCAAAGTGCGATTCTCGGTATCCTAAATGGTTTGAATGTGTTGACGATGTCAAAATTAAGTAAAAGCAAATATAACCGAACGATAACAACATCACGAAATGAAACGTTTTGTACGGAATGGTAACTAATTGTTCGTAGAAAAGCTTTCCTCCAAATCAGTTGGATTCAATCAGATTAACATGAAACTTCTGAGAAAATACGACAAAACACACTTAACAGTGAAAACTGAAATTTTTTCGCGTGTTTTGGTTATATTTGATATAAGAGACTGGAAATGTTTATACATAATCTCAAGAATAATGTGTGAAAGAAGAAAATATCTCGTCTGAAATGATTTTTTTTCTCTTATAATGTATTTTGATAGTTACTGCTTGAAAAAATCATTAAAATGCATAAATTCAACTCACGCTATGGCACAAACAACTTTCTTCAAATGAAAGTAGGGGTTTTTTGTGATAACTTTCTCGGCCCTTTACTCTTCCTTATTTATATGGATGATATAGTAGGAGAAGCTGGAATGTGTGAAATCCACTTACTTGCGGATGACACCCTCATCTATTTTTCTTCCACAGACCATGGAATTTTGACGGAAACGATAAACTCTACAATAAATTGTTCATAAATGCTGTTGCAGTAATTTACTTTGAATAAATGAAAATAAAACAAAATGTATGCTCATTGCAAGAGAAAACCAGATTAAAACACTGCCAAGCCAGAATTTGGAAATCAAACTACGCGGAAACCCAATCGAACAAGTGAAAAAAATCAAATACTTGGGTATTATAGTTGACTATGGACTAACTTTTAAAGAACATGCAAACTATATATTAAAAACTATTTCTTTTAAATAAAACTTTTTATTCAGATGTTCAAGATACCTTAATACATGGACAAAAACGGTGATATACAATAGTATTACACTTCCCCATTTGAACTATTGCTCCACTATTTTACACCTACTGAACCAAAACCAAATTAACAGGTTTCAAAAACTACAAAACCGATCGATGCGTATCATTTTGTCATGTAGCAGACGCACTCCCTTAAAAACCATGTTGGATGGTTAGCAATTAAAGAGTATCTGTTATACCAGACACTTATTTTCA
>WOGO01004413.1:0-13295 GCA_015342085.1 Leptinotarsa defecta | reverse complement strand
ATGGTCACTTTCGGTTTTAACACGTGGAAATACATTAAAATCATCTAATTTCAACCCCGAAACAAAAACTTTGTTGTGTTGTGCTATCAAACAGAAAAACAATTTATTTTATCATGAACTTTTGGAAAAAATTAAACCAATACGGAAAATCGAAGTTACATGGCAGTCTCCATTAAATGCTCGAATTGACGACCTATTTGTTGAATGTGAATATGTGTATTACTAATACATTCATCTCTTATTTTTTTGTTTGAAATGGTCAATATATCTGTACTTGGTGTTAAAAAACTGACCAGTTAATTGGTCCATTGTTTCCAATCCATTTTCTTGGGAATATTGCATCTAAATGTTCCCTTACTATTGCTGCATTATGGGGAGGAGCGCCGTCCTGTTGAAAATATTGTATTTCATGGCAGATATTCAGTGTCACTTCATGTAAGTAGCCATCGAATTTACTGAAAAGAAAATGAAGGTACATTTCACTTGTCAAATGATCATCGTTAAAGAAAGGGACAAGGATGTTTGTTCCCACAATTCTCAACCAAACATTCATTCCGGAGCTTTCTTGAAAATTATTTTCCCTATGTAAATATTCACTTGTATTATTCCACCTATAATGGATATTTCTGTTAAATCAACCATTGTTGGTGAATTTTGATTCGTCCGTCCATATTATTTTTTTTACAAATATTTCCAACTTCCATATTTCTACGTCTTAACCACTTCGCAAATCGTACTCTCCTTCCGAAATCCCTTACATTGAAGTGATGAACTTTGCGTATCCTGTAGCATTCATTATTTGTTCTTTTTCAAAATAGTTCTGGTGGATTTTACGGAAATCCCCATTTCGTGGTCAATTTCTCGTAAAGGACAATCTTGATTAGCATGATTTTTGTAACTGGCCAAGCCTAAATTAAACAAAAGATGTTTTCACTGTGTAAATTTGTACCTATATGATAATATTTGCTTATCCATAACATTTATTTGATTCCTCACACTTCCCGTAACCACACATTTTCTTGTTTTCTTTCTGCCAAATGCACCTTAGTTCCTCAAATTTCTTTCTAATCGTCTGAACATTTTGATGTTCGGAATACGACTATTGGGATATAGCTTAACATACATATTCATTGCCAAAAGAGGTTTTCTATTTGATTTTGCATAACTAAATAGGATATCAGTCCTTTCATAATTTGAATGCATTTTGATAAGTTCATAAACGTCTCTTAGTTCTCAAGAAATATCAACAACGCATTGTTCCTGCCATAGAAATCAAGCAAAGCCTAAGTGTTCAAAATGTTGAATGACTTGAGATGGTATTTGATCATACCAAATTATACAAAAATCGAATTTTAACTAAAAATTGATATTTTCCATGATAGTTCCAGGATTGAGAATTATAAAAATATTACGAATTATAATTTATTAGGGAGAAATAAGCCTTAAAAGAAGGATTACGGCAAGGAATCGAAACAATTCACAAAAGAAGTAACGACAGGACCGTAATTTAAAATTTTTGTCATTGATGATGGTACTTATTTCAAATAAAACGCTATAAAAATATCAAATGTAATAAACCCTTGGATTTTGAATTTATTGCTTCATCAATGTCTGTAATAAAAAAGACAGGTCCACATCTAAAAAAAAATTGATGGTGGCCATGTTGACACGAAACGTTTTATCAAATATTTATCATTACATCGTCATAGTACACTTCGAATACAATAATATTTTCCGTTTCCATTTTTTAATATTCTCTAAAATAACAATTCTATTCGAAAAAAACGAAAAACAGCATTTTTGGTTTGATTTCAGTTTAAGAGCCACTGGTAGACAGATGTTTCAGCTTGTTGAGCAAATACTATAGTACCGGGCAGGAGGCGGTCCTCGATTGAAGATAATATGTGAAAAACAAAGAAAAGTACTTGATACAAACCACCTATTGATGTGACACTAAGTTAGCTTGCCAAGTTTTTATGTCGGCGTTGGTGGTTTGACCAATCTAAAACCGACAACTGCGGTAGCAGAAATTTGGAAAGCTATCCTGGAATGTTGTCGAAAAACATTTCACATGTTTCTAGAAACATGTGGATTCGTGGATATATACAGTGTGTCTCACTTTTTATGGAAGCATCCCCCGTAATTATCAAGGATTAAATTTTAAATTTAAATTTGTTTAAATTTGTTTTTTCGTTAACCAGCTGTCGCACCCCTACGAACAACAACCCTCAGAAGTCGAAATTTGTGCGAGGTAAGGACTAACGAGGTCTTACCCTTCAACGTGTGATTCCTAACACGGCTACATGGTGTTGACCTAAGTGATATACACTGCCCACCATTCGCGATGGAAGAACAGCAAAATAGGCTGAAAATTCCTTCAAATTCGTGATCAGAACCCCCAAATTACTACGGATTCACCTTTCTCCTGAAAAAAATATCAACACTGAAAAATTCAAATTTGTTTCACGTTTCTTGGAAGTACCCCCGTATCTGTCGTAATCGTTGATGTAGAACTGTGGAATCAGAGGAATTGAAGAATATACCAAAAACACTTATCACCTTTTAGCATGTGAACATGAAAACAACATACAGAGATGTGTAAATTTGGTTGTCGACCTCATCCATAAAAACCTTATGAAAATCTCAATGCTACTTTCGTTTCAAAAACCACCTTTAACGATAAATTTCATAACTTTTCTATTTTCGACTTGTTCTGACTTTAACTGCATACGTTACAATCCCATTTGTTTTTACAGTTACAGATTGTATTTCTGCTTACTTTGGAAAGTGTAATTTATTTTACTCCTTATCATTGTTGATCTAAAAATGAAAGTAAGTAAATAAAATTACTGCAAAGAAAATATCCTACTCACTTGTCAGCCGATGGAATTTTCGTGGGTGATTCATATGTATGTCTGTGTTCTAGTTATTGATAACGTTCATAAGGATTATTTTCGAATTGATATTTTGTTCTGGTATTTCCCGTTAATTTTTAATTGTCAGCTGTTTGATGGCATTTCAACTGTCAGCTGTCAACTGTTTAATTTTTGGTCAGTGTAGCCAAATTATCTTTTGGGGGTGTCTGACCAGATACAACCCAACATACCATTATTTTAATTTGTTCAGATTGGTCGGTTATGCATGAAACAAGCAAATATTGATATATCATTTCCCATTAGTTTGATGCTAGAATTCGCGAAAGTTACAGGTTTGTTGTCATATAGGTGTTCCTGGTTTTGTTCGACTAACGAATTCTGAATTTGTTGAGTGGTCCTCAGTAGATATTCCGTTCTACCCATCTCACCATTAAACTCAATGTCCTGGCTTTTGATAGAGACCTATACTGGACATTTACAACAATTGGGCGTTTGAATACTTTGTACCACGCCCACGTCTTTTTTTTTTCTACAAGATAGAACTCTTCACGGAAGGTGAGTTTTCCAACTTTTCTTTTCATCGTTCTCTTGCTTGCGACAGTATAGGACAGTTATTTTCTGAAAAAACATTTATAGGGTTTTTGTATCCGAATGATATTCACCCAGGGAATTGTCACGGTTGCTTTTCTGGTTGGTTATCTCTCTAGCTTTGGTTCAACTCCACATCTACATCTTATGGATATTTCTGGTATTGCGGGTCCAATAGGGCTCACTGGTTCAGCCTGATGAACAGCTGATGCACTCAGATAGGATCAAGTCATGATAAAATCGCTTCACTCATCACTCTAGTCCTGGTAGGTCTCTGATCGAGTACTGAGTCTTCAAAGTACTGTCGCCAGAGGAACAGATGTCACTCATATTTTTTATATAGAATAAAATGTTACCATTTAAAATTTTAATTATTGATGTACCTATACTCAATTTTGATACACTCAGGTTAAAGTATATGTTTTTCAACGATTATATATAAACCACCACCTAGTACCATGCGCTGGAAAAATTAATTTTCTAAAACATCTTCTACCTGATAAATTAACCTCTCCAAGTATCTAATGTTGAATATTATTATTAGAATTACACGAATTATTTCTGGGAATTGTTTCTCTGAACCATTCATTCATGATAAATATTTGTGAGTTTAATTATGTTTTATTAATTCGTTGATTTATCACTCATGAATTTGACAATATCTTATGAAGTATACTATAAGTTTTGGCTATAACTTCTAATTAGTCATTACTCGGTTGCTCAACTTTCCAAGTGAAAACTCTTTGACATAGACATTTTAAAAGTTGCGGTGGCGCCCCTCTTATATTTTTGACCATTCAATTACCCATAATGCCAACAGACGAAGGGCTGCCGTCTGCATTGCTTCTTCTGATTTTTTAGGAAAAGGGCTGCTACCTGAACCAATACTCTGATGGAAAATAATAAAATCTGAGAATTGGCTAAGGGGGTCTCACTTCAGAAATAAATCAATTCAACCACCGGAAATATCCACTAAAAATTTTTTTTCGAAAAAAAATCATAGTATTTTATAACATCGTAATATTTATTCACTATTAAATCATTGCCATCCTCTTTCGCGAATTAAAATTCTTGCATTTAATAAAAATCAAGGGATGTCCTGACGTTACCATGGAAAACAAATTGGGGTTATTATTAACCAACAATATTGTTGATAGAGCGTATAAAATTCAGTCTTACTTCCTCGTGTTAATTCTGTTATTGTTCCTGTTGCTTTCGTTGTTGCTGTTTTTCTTGTTTTTCCTGTTGTTCCTGTTGATCGTATTGATCCTGTTGTTTGTGTGTTCCTATAAATTTCTTCTACGATAGTTGTTTATTGATTTTTGTATCGATTTAGTATAAAACATGTCCTGACGAACTATACGGGAGAAAATTGAAATAATACTGATGATTGAAGAAGGTGCGAGGTCTTATCACGAAGCAGCTTCTGAATTTAATCGAAAACACCCATATAAATTGATTTGAAATCCATGAAAAAAAAATTGAAAAGATTAACCGAAAATAACAATTTTATTAAACAAAAAAACTGAAATAACAAAGAACTATATTTTTGGTTGTTGGCTTGTATGTTATTTCTTTGTAATTTCAGTTTTTTGTTTAATAAAGTTGTTATTTTCGGTTAATCTTTTTAGTTTTTTTTCAGCGATTTCAAATCAATTTATATTATATTAAACAATGGAAGTCCGAACTGATGAAATACAGCACGAAACATTGTCAACCACCTTCAAACAAACGAAGACACCCACTTGATTGATACACCTGTGTACTCTGGAACATACCTTCAAACCTAAATCTCTTCACACTTCACACTGTGGAGATGAACTGTTTGTGGGTACAAAGCAATTACGTAAATGACAGTAATTTCTTGAAAAATTTATTATTCAGTAATGAGGCGACTTTCACCCATACGGTGTGGTATGTTCTTAGAATTGGAGATATTGGGCAGACCGAAATCCGCACTGGGTGGCGAACTGTCGAAATCAAATATCCCAAAAAATTAATGTGTGGTGTGGGATACTAAATGAAAGATTATTAGGACCTTTTTTTATTGAACGACATCTGAAAGGAGAATTATCCGTTTATTTCCTAGAGAATGAGTTTTCCGACTTCCTGGAAGATTTGCCTCTGAATGTAAGGAATAAATTAATTTTTCAGTTGTACGGTTCACTCGTTCACAATTATGGGACAAGCAGGGAATGGCTCAAGAGAAATCCAAAGCATTCCATTTAAAAAATCTAACTTTGATAAATCACACTTATACTCGGTACCCTATATATTGGAAAAGCGCATTGCATTAGTATCCCACAAAGAATGGATTTTTGTAGGTCATCACCCGAAGACGATTGTAGATACCAATAATCGAAACGTCGTGAACTAACGTGGAATCTCTTAACTTTGTATTTTCATTTTTTTTTTCATTTCTTTATTTTTATTTAATTTTTGTTCAAATGTTCTATTTTTACTTGTATTTTATTTCACTGTTATTTCATTTCAGGTTTTTGTTTGTTATAATTTTTATTTTCAGCTATTCGTTTTTCAATTCTTCTCTTTCAGGTGTGTCAGGGATTTCAAATCATTTTATATATTAGACAATGGAAGTCCGAATTAGTGAAATTCATCATGAAACATTGTCAATCACCTTCAAACAAACAATTTTTGATGATTCCAGTCCTTCATCTTAAATTTCTAATTTTATTATTCTTCCTGAACGAGTCAATGAACAATGTTGAATCAATAGAGAATCTGCTGAAATTTATTCCTTAGGTAGTCAAGTTTCTCAACTTCTGATAGTTGTCGTTCGTATGGAGGCGACAGCAGATTAAGGGAAAACAGATTTTAAACAGATTTCAAACAGATCTCTTCAAAATTTGAATGACAATTTGGTTGAAAAGCATTCTATGGAAACTAGAAAACACATCTTTCTCATGCGCTGAAAAAATTTTCAGCACATGAAACAGGAAGGATTTTTTCCATACATCTTTGTTGAATCTTTTGATGAATTGAATTTATCAAGTATACTATCGTAGGTGAACTATTATGGTGAACTTAAAAAAAATGTTTCTAAGGATTATTAAAGTGGAGCAGGTAGAGACCATGTTCAAGTCTCGTGGTTTTTCTGACATTTACTTGAAATCTCATGTTCTGTTGCTATGTGATATTTTCGATAACTTCAGAAATACATATGAGTTTGGGCATATACAAATTGGACCATGCCCATTATTTCACATCTCCAAGTATTTCTTAGGACGCTGTATCAAGGTGTATAGGTATCGAGTTGGAATTATTAACTGATATCGATATTATGCTTTCTTTCCAAAATGGTACACGTGGAACTATTATTCATATTATGAAAAATCAGATTTTTCCATAGCATAATCATTTACACGAATCTGTTTGGTTATAGTATATTTCAAAAAGTAACCCTCGGATTCATTTGGATGATCACCAAGGAAATTAGTCGACTATTATATCGATATTATTCCAGACGAAAGCTCTCGAAATTACATTCTTGAAGTAGTTGTGTACTACTTCGTCAAAATGCATAATTCAGACTCATCATATTCGTTTGGTTCAAAGTGCAAACTATGCAAATTACAATACAATTCAAATTATAAAAAAAATATATTTCTTTATAGGAATTTGAAATGAGATGATGATGAGTTATAGAATTCTTAGATTCAGTCAATCACCATGGTTGAAAAAATATATCGAATTTGAAACAAATCCAGAAATAAAGCCACTAACAAGTTCAAACTGAACGTGAACTCGATATTGGGTGTGACAAAGGAAAACGAGAAAAATTAAAGAGAAAATCGGACTGTTACATATTGGGAATCCATTAGAAGCAATGCAATGCAATGCAATGCTTCGACAGTTCAATAACTTCAAAACATTTTCCATATTTGTTATCATACATATGGATAATGATGAAATTTGATATAAAATATTATATTTGAGGTTTTCAATATCAGATATGTAGATAACTGTCTTTTACAATTTGTTCTACGATGTCATCAACAAACATTTTAGACCTCAAGCTTCTGTTTGCTTTACCGATACAGATTCTTCAATATTAAAAACAATGACAGATAATTTTCCAATCATTTATGATTGATAATTTCAAAAATTTGAGTACCAAATTCTATTTTCCTGTAAGTAAATCTGTGATCGGAAACATGAAGTATGAACTCCTGAATATTGCAATAATCAGTTTCCATGACACTGAGGCCGAAGCCTATCACATTCAGAGTTTATCAGAGATAATTGAGAAAGGCCAAAGATATCAACATTTCTATCATAAGAAATCAAATTTCAATTGATGATTCGATATTAGAAAAGATGAATGTATTCAGGAGTGATTCACATGATATTTATATGCTTATGTGTGATAATGTGGGTCTGGTATAAATGAGTATGAAATGCGATTTATAATTTTTTATACGATTGAGACATACATGAGGGCATAATGACAATGAATTAGATTGAATTTCCAGTTTTTTATGTATTGTAACACGAGAGCAATGTAGCCAACTGAAAGTTATTGAATTATTGAAAGAGCAAGTTACTAGTTTTCATTTAATATGAGTACACATTTTCGAACAATGTATATTGTTTTGTCTGATATTTTGATGTCCCTTCTGTCACCATTAACACGTCGTATTTGACGAACACTCTCTTGGCTCCGACGACTCCACTGATCAAGATGAGGCACGACAAAGAAGATGCGAATAAAGGTGGTCATCGACCAGGATGTGCAATTCCAAGCAGCTGTAAAGCCTTATGCACCATCGGCGATGATTTCTGTGGTATTGACTCCCACCATGAAGTGGTGTTTCAACCACACCATGAACAACTGATGACCGGTCTCTCATCTATTATATCAACTGACCCTGTATAGTCCGTACCGTCAGAAATCAATGTCTGACTTTCAGCTGTCTTGCTTGCTCTTTAAGCAACGTTTACATTTGGCAAGTTCACTGGCGGAAATTACTTGCCGCCACTAAACTTACTTGCTGTTTGGTGTTTACATATTTTCAAGTTTATTGTCCAAGTGGCTTAAAGTGCCGTAGTACGTGCTGCTGTTAAATTGTTTGTCAGTGAAATTGCCAATGATTTGATTGATATGTTACAACGCAAGAAAAATAGAAAAAAATCGAATTTGAATTAGATATGGGATAAGACGCAGGAGTAATCTGGGTGAGTCAGAACGACTCTTGAAGGAGATACCAAGGAAAGATCCCGATTCTTATAGGAATTTCCACTTTTTTTGACTTCAAAATTTTATTCACTTCCTGCCTATTACCAGTTTCCATTGTTTTTATTTTCGCTTTCAGTATATTCATGTCAGTGTTTTCAAATTCTGATTCTCGTAACTTCTTTGAGAAACTTTCAAATGAGCCTTCTCGTTTTAATTCATTCTTGTGTTCTTTCAACGTTATATTCCACAAAATTTCATAATTTTCATATATGTTCAAAAATGACATTATCCAATCTCCATCCCACTTAGTCATTGTAACGAAATATTACTTGTCCGGAACCGTTTACACATGAAAAGTAAATACAAATATTCAGCGTAGCGGAGAGTAAACTAGCCGGTCCGTAAATCTTGGAAAGCGCTTGTCCGGCAAGTCCGGGCAAGTAGCAAGTGCACTTTCTTGCGGTTTACACATGACAAGTTTAGTGGCCGTAAGTACTTGCCGTCAGTTACGTTACTTTTACTGGATCCCCTGATTATTCACCTCAACAATAATGGATTCTACACAATTGCATATGCAGATGACATAGTTATATTGCAGACCGGCAAATTTGTGAACACAACACACAGGATGGGCTCAAATTAATAGAAACATGGTGTAAGAAACACTCACTGTCGATCAATCCCTAGAAGACTGAGATGGTCCTTTTCACCAGAAAAAAAAGTTTATCCGGCCTGAAACCTCCAGAAATCTTCAAAAGCAAACTGAACTTTTCTGAAGAGGTGAAATACCTTGGTACTACCCACGACAGGAAGCTGACATGAAACTCTCACCTACAGGGTAGAGCAAAAAGAGCATATGTGGCTTATGAGCAATGTCGGAGGACAGTGGGACGTGCATGAAGTCTTTCACCCCGTGTGATCACCTGGATATACACTGCAATAATAAGACCTATGTTAACGTATACAGTCATTACATATTGACCAAAAGTTTTACACGCAACGGCCATCCAAATTATATCAAATACAGCGATTGGCTTGTTTAAACATCGCAGGAGCCATGAGAATAACACGAACCGCGGAAATGAAAATAATTTATTGAAGAAGATCCCATGCATTGGCTTATTCTTGTGTTTCCGCAGAAATGGGGTGATCTCTGCGGATTTTATATGAGCTTTTCACCGAACGGGTTCCAACTCGATGACAGAGTTGTGATCACCTCGTTCAGTGTCGAAAACTAAACCAAGTTCATCAGCTGCTCGGGCAGCTGCCCTGGTCACGGACCATGCAGAGAAGGGGATCCGAACTCCTGACGACTTTACAGGCTATATCCAGTACCATTCTGTCATGTAGACATTCCAAACTCAAAAGTCCACGGTCTCCCTGTTGTCGGGGAAAGTACAACCGTGGAACGGACGATTTGGGATGCAAACTCCTATAGGGATGCATCATTTTTTGAGTCTTTACGACGAGTTGATTCAGCTCCTTCCGAGTACACTTCACTACTTAAACAAAGTAGAGTAAGATTGGAACGGCAAGCATATTTGTTGCAGCAACTTTGTTCTTCCCCGACAGTTTCGATGACTAGATCTGTCGAAGTTTGTGCTGATATTTGACGCGAAGATAATCATTCACTGTTGTTACCTCTTGTGAGTGGCATTGTTCTACCCCGAGGTAAGTATGCGTCTCTCTGCCATTCAAATGGTGTAGGATGCTTCCATCTACGAGATGCATATCGTCTCCGTAGTCCCCTCATCGTTCTCTCTTGAGATGGACCATTGCACATTTGTCTATCCCGAATTTCATACCGATAGCATGCGTGTACTCTTCGACCACCCTCAAGGACTGCTGGAAATCCTTCTCTATGGAGTCATAAAATTTAATGTCATCCATATCAAACAAATGGGTGACTTCGTGCCTCCGGTTTCCGGGTGTGCCACAGTTAAAACTCTTGAGTATTTCTGATCGCAACGGATAATGGCAATAGTGAGAGGCAGAAAAGAAGTGGACTGGGGGAATCGCCCTGAATTACATCCCTTCTGAAAGTGACCTACCCTGTTTGGACTCTGGTTTGACCAGATTTTGTGGTTAAATGAGTTCGCTAGAGTGCTATCAGTTGTTCAATGCATCTCACTATTTCGTCGGGTAACGCAAGGCACTGAGCAAATGCAAGATGAGCTCATGCGATATTGTATTAAATGTCTTATGGCAATCGATCCAGGCCATAGAGAGGTTATTATTATTATGTGTGTGAAGAGCACACACCCCACTTGACAAATATTAAGTTCGGAGAAAAAAACACAATTCAGCTTAAAAACTTATAATCTCAAAGAATACTTCTGCTGACGCAGTCACTATCCTGAACGTCTCCTGCTGTCTTAGGGGATCCACTTTTCATCACACGTGACGATCCGATCCAAAAAAGGATCGTTTTGGTTGCGCAAAGAAGAACAGACCTCGAAACGTGACAATTTCTGTCGATAGTTCAAATCGAGGGGCACTCACTTTTCAAGCATTTTGACCTTTTCAACACGTTTTACACCATTAAAAATCGCATGGGAGCTGACGCCCACATCTTTCGCCGTCCCACGCATCGTTTGTGATGGGTCAATCTCCATCAGGGTCCTAAAATCCTCTTCCTGGATTACCGCTCGACCACAGTATATACCACGACAAACGGACCAAACTTTTGAAACAATCTTATATTAAATTTGCTGAAATTATTATTTGTTCTGTAAGCTATCTGATATTGTGATATTGCATTCTAGGTCATTTATTCAATTCATAGTTCTTCGGAGAAATTGACATCCAGATTACATCGAGGATTCTAGAAAAATACAGAAAAAACTGAAAAAAATACGTGGAATAAAAAAATACATATTTTCAATTGATGCGTTTTTCATAAATAGTTTTGAGTTTTGATAAGGGATAGGGATGGCTTCTCATTTACTTATATTATAACTTCATGCCACGGATGAGAAACATCTACTCATAATATCACAATGACAGTACCTGAAAACATTCATACGCCCATTTGACTCAATCCTAGTCACAGAATCTTGTTTAAATTGATTGAAAGAATTGAAAGGGGTATATTTTTAAAAAAGAGATAAGTTTTTGAAAAAGGAGTGCTCCATCTTGTACACAAGTTCGAAGTTCGCTACTGTAAATGATAGTGTTTCATGTAAATGGAATATTATATCTACTATCTACTATTTTATGTATTTTATTGTGCAGCGTTTCTTTGAATAATATCTGATTCGATTCTATAACGAATATTTGGAGTATAAACTGAATTAGAATACGTGATTTTTGTATAATTCATTGTTCATATGAAAGTAGTCGTTTTGGGATAGCTGTTTCTTCCAGTTTGGGTCTGAAATAACTTCCATTCATAATCTATATATTTTTGTCAATATTTTTTTTGTATTTCAGACTCAATTGCGTTTTTTATTCCTTCGCAAGTTTTCAATATTTTTTTTGTATAAAGATGGAAAAGTATCCTTTTTTTTCTTTATTCGAATTATGAACTGAAATTGAACGAAGTATCATCAGAACTTATTTTGAGAAAAGAGCGGCATGAATCTGTTGAATTCTAAAAATACTTGGTTGAGGAGGTAATAAAGATAAGAAAGTAATAAATGAAACCTCTCTGCAAATGAAGTTATAAATGAGAATCCTATTTTAGAAAATGGGATAATGAATATCTCAAGTTTTACGAAATGAATAATGAGGAAATAATTATTAGAAACTCATATGTACCAGAAATGGTGTCATGATCATTAGAAATTCAGTATTGCAAATTCTTTTGTTCAACTAGCATTCTGGGTTAAATCGTTATTACATATTATCAACCCGCATGTGTCCTACGTATGACTTATTGAAAAAATGCTGTGTTCGTATATAAACCTGACTAGAGTAATATGAATTATTCATTCTAGAGCTGAATAATTATTCCAACGTTACTCTCAGTGCGACTGAAATATGTTGAAAATTTTAATTTTATTAATTTGGACCACGTTAACTTATACAACTTTAAGTGAAGCGAATCCAATTCCAGATCCTATCCCGTCTCCGGATCCAGAGGCGAATCCTGTTCCAAGTTATTTGAATGGTTATGGATATCCGTACTACAATTGGCCTTGGTACGGCAAATATCCCGGATACGGTTATGGGTATGGTTATTCATGGTGGTGGTAATGTAGCAGCAAGCTGGATGATAAGCTGGTTAACCATATCGAATGTAATTGTCTGAATAAAATTTGTGCAATATGCAAATGGAGTATCTGTAATCTGAATTGATGATGATGTTAATATGAAAACTCAATTTCTTTCTTTATTCGAAGTAGAAATGAAATATTAGAAAGACACATCAGTTTTAGACAACCCTTGCCTTTGAACCTTCTTCGTTGAGTAAATGTCGGCCTCAGAATATTGAAAGAGAAAAGATAGTCGAGTGGCACAATAATTCAAAGGAATTTTGTTTTTTTATCGACCTTTTTTTTGTAATTGTTACCTTCCACAATCTGAAAAATATAAAAATTATAATGGAGAACTTTATACAAGTGTAGAAGGGCAAACTTTTTAGTTTACCCCGATAAGTTACTGCGTAAAAATCAAAGTATTTTTCACAAAGA
>WOGO01004412.1:966-13296 GCA_015342085.1 Leptinotarsa defecta | reverse complement strand
CATATTATTAATATTAATGTAAGTTACGAAAAGGCCTTGAAGCTTTATAACTCTTATTTAGTTATATGCGAGCGTTTCGACTGCTGGTCCTGCTGTCATCATCAAGGTTCAACTCAAACTGCAGTTTGAGATATAATGGACCAATAGTTTCAATTATTATCATTTCCTAAACACTTCCAATATTCTTCAACGGAAAGGTGTGAAAGTATAATGAGAAAACCAAATGCTTCCAAAAATTTTATTTCATTTTCTGATATTCTGCATAATCAATCAAATTTATACATACTTCCAGTATTATGATTTTCGAATCTACCCTTATTAATCGTGTGTGCACAACGAAAAACACTAATATAGATATTAGATATTATTTTTTAATTGAATATGATATTCGATATGTTCAGTGAATTTTTTCCAATAATCTTTTATTATTTTTTCAAGCCACCCTAACAAATTTATTCAATTTTTCTCGCAGATGAAAGTCAATAGGATTGATGCTTAGTTGTAGGAGTAATTTGGTATCGTAACAAAGGCAAGGTAGACGGTAATTAAATAGCTGATTTTCGTCATATACCAAAGCAAATTTTATACCTGGTATAATAGCCGGAAATTTGTCACAATATAATTTGAGGCAATAGTAACTGAAACAATTTATTTCATATGAATTTATTACATTTCACTATAAATCTTATTCCTTAGGCAGTAGAGTGATAAAATCATAATTGGCGTACATAATTTAGTTGGTTGAAATCGAAAAATGTAGTACTTTTTTTAAATACTCAACAAAAATATGAACAGCCGTGCTAATAAGAATTTTTTTTTTCAATTAAACACCTCATTGAATCAGGCATACCTGAGGTGGTTTCAACTTTTCCTTGAAAAAAAAAATAAGTCATGATTCGATCCTAACCAATAGTGCATTAGTTCTTTATTCGCAGATAATGAATTATCAATAAATCCCTTGCGTCTTATCCAGTGTTGTTATTAGTGAATTATGTGAATTGTACTGATTACTTCACTTATATATTGAGTTCAGGTTGAACCGCGTCTAGTGTTTAGTGTTCGACGTTTCGAGTCCGATTTTGGAGCCATTTTCAAGAAGTTGATGTGACTTGACGCCGGGGCGTCAATCTGCCTCTTCCGCACGTCTCGTCACGATTTCTGCCTAGGGTCTCAAGTCAAGTAATAAACTCTATTCTAATAATGTGGGAATGATAATAAAAATGAAGCGATGAAATCACCAATATCATTTTCAGATAGAAAAACTATGCCTATTGATAAAAACTAAACTTGCAATTCGAAGAACAGTACATCCATTTCATTTTAAGAAGGACATTACGACCCTCGACAAAATATAACAGAATGATATTGTGGAATGATAGGCAGAAAGAAATTGTAGACAACTTTGAAGCAATTGAATTTCAGCTGGAAAAAACAAAAAAAAATCACCCTCAATCGGAAATGATAAAAGAAGGAAACATTGCGTGAGGTCTAACAAACGATATACCATTGGGAAAATATAGCAAGACAAAAACATTACAAAAAAGTACTCAGAATGATTCCTCTTCATATAAATTATGTCTTACCCCCCCGTCCGAAAGTTAAGAAGAGGGAACTATTTACGTTCGCACTGTACAGGGAGACGATGAAAATTCAGAAAAGGGGTAAAAGGGTCAGTAGAAAAGAAGAAAGAATTCAAATTAATGAAATATGGCTACCTTCATTCAGTTGCTTTCGTACCAGGTGATTTATTTCAATTTTTTTAATGAACACCACCCACCAAAACACCGGACATTGAAACCAATTGTGTTGTACTTAGCGGTTTTGAGGACAAACAGAATGTTTTGTCGATTTAAACTCTTTAATACATGAACACAATTTTTCTACTCAAAATGGTAATTTCTCACATGGAATTCCTGAGGTTGTTCAGCAGCTGTGCTATTTACGTTTCAAAATCATTACCATTACAAAGATATACAGTACTAAAATAAATAGGCATTTTTTACTACACTATGATTTTTAATATTTTCAATTTTACTCACAAGTTACCACCAGTATAAACATTATAACTACATTATCACTTTACATTCATCTGTACTCACAAAACTCATTGAATTAAATAAATAATATTTTCAGTTACAAATTCACTTCATGAATATTCTCAAATATTACTGATCAATGAACAAGTTGAGAAAACTTCTTTGGCAAAATTCTACAACAGGAATGTTCCGGAGAACTCACAGAAAAGGAACTACTCGTTCATAACATTAATTTCGAGAAACGGTTGAAGCTGACTTCTTCGAACTTTTCGGACATTGACGAGGAGTTTGGTTACACATCTCATCAGCAGATCTGGAACAAAAAAAATTCAAATTTCATAGCTGTTTTTCGAGTTTATTAACCGTTGTCTGAAGGTTTCTGAGCTTGAAGTTTTGTCTGACAGCAGCAAAGAATAATAGCAGCAGTTGCAACTTGTTTCGATTTCGCAAGCGGAAAGTTTGCTTTAGAAAGAAAACGGTGTGACACGACAAATTGTTAAAAATTCTACTGGAAAAATACATCATTGCTAAAATAAACTATGTGTTGATGAGACTTATTTGTACGGAAAGTTTGTGATTATGAAGTTGAAACGAATTTGTGAATACTCTTTGAACCGATCTACCACCAAAAAATACGATGGAATTAATCTTGAAGCGTGAGATTTTGCACTTGAATATACGAATTGTTCCATTCATGTTCATACCACTACTTGGATGAGATAGAATAAGTCCATCACAGATTTGATGTGATATAGTAATTTAATAACAAGTGTGTTGATGCTTAGTTCACTAAGACAGATTTTAAATCATTGCGGTAGTAAATCCTGTTTCCTATTCTTGGTTTATGTGCCACTAAAGAACTATAAACTAGTTTTATACCAAAGTTTGAGAAGAGCGTCGACATTAGAGAGAAGTTCGAATCAGATCAACATGGGAGAGATTTGCTTCCATTTTACTGGATTTTTCGTCCATTTTTTTTTGTTTCTTACATAGTGTGATTATACCTACATAGAGACATCTTCAAATTGAAGTAAGTTCACGATTTTCAAAATTCGGCGACCTATTTTTTTAAATTTATGTTCATTATATTTTTTACTTTTGATATTTCAATGAATCTTGAAATGGTAGCAATGATGTGCTTTCAGGAACGAACACTGTTTCTACACGAATAAACATAGTTTAAGAAAAATATTCTATTATTCATTTCTAATATTCTCCATTCAGGATGCTGTATCTAGGTATTTAAATACCTATCATTTTTCACCATAATCTGTTCATCAAAGTAAATTTGTTTTTCACTTATATGTTTCCCAAAATAATAAATAATTCCAATATGTCCGCTCACGACTCCATTTTTACATTTCTCAATCAAAACATTACTAATTCTGGATCCTTCTAAATTATATTGTGCATCTTTATCAGCTTGTTTCATTCAGCACTCTGAAATAAAGTTTAATACAAAACTCTCAACCATGATATATTTCCATTTGAAATAACTACTGATAATAACCATGTTCTGGTTCTTTCTTTTGAAATCATCACAGTTTTCAACTTCGTACTCATTTCTCATTTTCATGGTTTTCAAATAACTATTGACTATATTATCCTACTATCCTTTCTTGTAATAGTATGAAAAATAATGCAAGAAACAATCATAAATTGGTCATCAATTGTAACGTGAAGATTGATATATTTAAAAATCACACTAGAGTTGAATGACAAATCACACAAGCGAAGTACTATAGAAAATAATATAAACAATCCCTAGTGGATTCAATAAGTTTTCAAAGAGAATGAGTGAATCAACATAATTCTTGATAATGAAGTCCATTTAGGATCTGTGTCTCAAAATATGTCACGTTAACTAGTTTTTGACCGCTTGATAACTTTTCCACTATATTTCAATTTTGCATTCCTTTTTGAAAATAATGAAGAAAATGAATGTATCTATAAATTCAATTTACAACCCAAAGACGATTGAAAATTGTACAATAATCCTTTCTATAATATAAATTACTTACCTGGATTTGTTCGAAACTTTCATCTTATCTTTTCTTTGTTTTCCGTTTTGGGATTCTCTCGGTTTCGTTTTGCGAGTCGTAGCTTTAGGATTTAAGTACTTCTCCTTATTCTTCTGTTTCTTGCGATGATCCTGAAAAAACACGTTACGAAATCAAGTTTACAGTTCAAACTTCAATGAAATAGTATTCCCTTTCTTATAACAAACAACACACTCTGAAACGCAGGTTGTAAAAATGCGAAACGTTTCAAGAAAAGAACTATTATATCACTAGTGTGATAAAAATTGAATGATTTGAATAATATATCTAACTTTTCTCTATATTTTGTGAAAAATTTCCAAAAATAAAAAATTTCATAACAATCTGAATAAAAATCTGTCGTGATCAAAATGAAATATCCTATAGTATATTGGCATAATTTCAATATTGTAGTCTAAAATATGAATTATTCTAAATCATGATTGATATAGGTTCTTATTGGAAATAAGGAATATATTGATTTTAATATACATGCTGCAATTAGCCTATACTTAATGAAAAGCTATAATGTATTCAAGTAACCAGATTTATTTTGATTATTTTTTCCCACATATCATGCAAATATTCAGCACTATTCTGAAGACTCAAATATGTGTTAGTTAGGGAAGCTATAAATTATGCTGTAGATGACCCCTCCCGATATAGAAGCCCCAGACATTCTGCCGGATGAGGCCCTCACGTCCCCCGTTAAAAGATGAACAATATCTTCACCCAAACACCCCAGCCAGGCAGGGGCCCACCGTAAAGGGCGGTATTGATGTCTAAAGACATTCATGCCGCCATCCCATTATCAGTCTTGACCCGTTTGTCCTTCTGACAAACACTAGTCGAAAGGATAAGGGAGCCAGGCTCCAACCTGGTTAAACCAAGGTGGCTGTCGGACTCGAATATATCAGTATCCGTTTCGACAGTCTAGCTTTCCTTCAATAATCTTCAGCAATGAACTTTTGACAAATATTTTTCTTTCTTTAAATGAATGTCGAATTACTATACACTCTCAAATTCCAGAAACAAACTGTACATAAGTCACAATAATATTTCACTGTGTCATTTTATGAATATTTATGTCTGTTTTATACTAAACTACTATATATAGATTTAATGAAGAAAATAGAATTGAAACTTTCTGTTTTTTACAACTTTCATTTGTAACTAACGTTACTACAGTTTCGTCCTTTGGGGACATTTTCAAACTTATACATTAATCATAAGTCTGAGTTTGAAAATTTCCTTTTTGGACGAAACTGCAGTAACGTTAGTTACAAATAAAAGTGGTAAAAAACAAAGTTTAAATTATCTTTTCTACATTATGATTTCCTACCACGTAATAACGGCTACATCTATCAATTTATATATAGACTTGTTATTATATATGTGAATACGATGTGATTCCCAGATTTTTTCAGCAATGCAATAAAATACTGCTAATAATCCACACATTAGAAAAGAAAAGTAAGGTCATGAAGGTAAGATCCTTTCATGAGAATAACATTCAAGGAAATTCTTTTCTTAAGGAATTGTCACCCAAAACTCAGTTTAACAACAATAAAAACTGAAGTTAACCTTACAAAAATTTCCGCAATTTGTGTATTTATAACTTTCGCTTTCACTGAAGTATTTTTAACTGTTAAACTTTGACTCTTTACTCTTGAGTTTCGTGAAATGAAATAATGGGTTGAACTTACCGCATCTACAGGCATATAGAAATAAGGTCTGGCAGCGGCACATTTTCCTTTCGTCGACCTTATCTTAACCATATGATCGTGAAACTCATGAGTTCCGACACCGAATAACCCCATGAAATCAACCTTTTCCATATGTTCAGGATAAATACCTTCAGGCTGAGGAACGATTTCAATGGAATCATCAGAGAGTGACTCCCGCAAATTTCTGAAAAATAAATATATATAATTGAGTGAAGGTATATAATTAAAGTCTATTTTATTAGAAAAAAACTGTAAAATGAAAGTGTATTCTTGAGTGATGGTGTAAAATTAATTGATGATTGAGTGAAGCTTCTCTGAAAAGGTCCAAGCTTAGAACAGGGACCCCACAAACTGCACCACCTATAGAAACACTATACGCCAAAAAAGTGGATGATTATATTGGTTTCGACATCAAACTCAATACATATCACCTAATGGATAATCTAGAGAAGTCGATTTTTAAACATCCTTTGATTAAGAATTTCTTGAATTGGCATAGATATGTGGATGACGTTTTGGTATGTTTCAAAGGTACTAAGAGACAAATGAGATACTCATAGGGATATTAACAAAATTGATGAAAAGATTAAATACACTATTGAAGCAGAAGCAGAAAACTCAATCGATTTCTTGGACTGAACAAACATAATTTTTCAATTCTACACAAACCGTCCTATACGGATATTACTATACATTACGATTCTACTCATCCATATCAACATGAAGTAGCAGATTATATTAGCATGATTCGCAAATTAGTCAATGTTCCTCTTTCGATAGATAATTTCAATAAAGAACTTAATAGCATCAAGCAAATGGCAGTAAACAATTGGTTTGAAGCCGAATTAATAAAGAAAACACTTTCCAAAAAAGTTTACGCAAAAGTGATTCGAGACGATTTTCCTATTGATGAGTTAGATAATCAAAATCAAAGTGTAGAACGTGTCCTAAGTTATATATTGGTCAAACTGGCAGAACATTTGGGAACCGAATCCAGGAACATCATATGAGCTTTGTAAATAGGAATACAAGTTCAACATATTCAAATCATTTTTTAGAAGAGAATCTTATCTTCAACGAAGAGTTTCAAATTTTACACATAGAAAATAATAAACTTAAAAATTCAAACATTCTGAAGAATGACCAACTTGAATTGAATAGATCACAATTATTGAACGCGTTTCGTTAAAAATCGAGCAAGTATTATTATTGATGTAGAAGTGAGTCAAGACAGTCCACTACAAAATCATGCTTTGCCTTGCTGGACCGTGTGTATAGGGTGATTTCAAAAATTTGGCGTTATTTTTCAAATTTGTCATTACAAACTACTCCATATTTTAAAAAACCTGATTGAGAAAATTAATTGTTCCGGACCGTTTCTGTTAATTTTTGAATAGAATTCTGAATTGAATATTATTTGAAACAACTTACTCTTCATTAGAACTCGAGCTTTCTGACTCTTGTCGAACTTCTTGGTCTTCGTTGATTCGAGGTTCTTGGTAAGCTCTCATGCGACTGAACAAGATTTTCTGTAAAAAAATTATTTAGAGATTAGGATACCAGGAAAAGTTGTTTTTTAGCCATCATTCACTAAACAAATAATAGTGAAGTACTTCACAGCGATTCGTCTGATGAAGGTTAGCGTTTTTGAAAGATTAAAGTCAACAAGTGACTTCAATAGAAAAGTTGTTAATTGAAAATATAAAATTTTCCTTTTTGTCACCTCTGAAGACATCAGAGTTGAGGTAATTGACGTAGTTGAAAGCTTATAGTTTTGAAAAATCTATGTATTAGTTTAAAACTTCACTATTACGTATTATTCTGTTAGATGAATCATTATATACAGAAAAATTAAAAATAAAATTCACATATACCTGTTCCATGCCGATTCTGGTCACTTCCTGAACCGATTCGACTGCTGCTCTCCGTAGTTCCTCATTCTGAATAAAAAGAAAGTTGTTTGAATTGAAAGGGGTATATTTTTAGGACAGATTAATTTATGGGAAACAAATGTTTCGGCTCTCTACTACTCGATCTTAATACAAAAAAAAGTGGGAAGTAGAAAGTCAAAACATTTTTTCCCAAAAAGAAACTTGCTTATGAAAAAGTATTTGGAAAAATTGAAGAACTCACCATTTCATCTTTCTTCAAGATACCCCACAGATTCTGCAAAAGAGAAAAACTTGGTTAGTAAAATATAAAATGGCTCCTAAGATCTACTAAAAGATTTGGTAAATATATTTAATTTTTTTGAACTTCGATACTTGAATCAACACTTTATTCATCATTACTGGTGAAAAATATTTTTCCGTACCTTGCAAGTGAGAACATAATTTTTTTCTATTGATAAACTTTTTTGGACCATCCATATTTTGGAAGATACCTCTGTGTTTACGTCGAAATTCTTTTATTTTGATAAATCACTAAAAAAGTATGTTTAAGATTAGTTGAATTTCTTTTTTGTTTTCGAGTTTTAATGCAGTATCAAATATAACACTCAATCTTTTTTTTTATTCAGTTAATATTATACGTAATTCATCATGTTGGCGCACTCTTGCGGTGTGATCATTTCGAGACAAATTAAATATTAAAGAAAATAATGAACTTTCACATAATGAATCACATAATGAACATATGAGAAGTCATATGGACGTCTGAAAAAAAGTTATAAAATTGTGCAACTCAGTCGAGTGTTAGGCGATGTCTAACGTGCATGATCAAGATGAGAAACAAAAAGTGCAAATTACCAGACCTACGAAAACTAAAGTCTGTATGTACTAAAAGTAAACAGCTACGATTTTCATCAATGTGACAGTGGCAGGTTATGCAGGAGTTTTGTTAACAGATAAATAGAGTGACAGTGTTCACATTCAAAACAGGCACAATCTGACATTTAAAGGTCTGGAAAAAATCTGTTTCACTTTATATAAAAAATTGTGAGAAACTTACAAAGGAATGAATAAGCAATCAATTTCTAAATGAAATTGTAAAGAGTTCATTTTGAAATTAATTGCTTTCTTCCTTTGAAAGATTTACACAAAAATGTTTTCTTCCAGAAATCAATGTCTCCTAAAAAATTCAATCTAATCAATGATATATTGATTGATAGTCTGTTTTGACAAGTTGAAACACGATATCGCAACAATGGGTTCTATGAAAAATTAATCATTATTATCAAATCTTTTTTGGCACCCAGTGAGTGAGAAATTTCAGTAATCATTTCGGAAATTGAATTAATTATTGAATTTATTCCAATGTACATTTCGCCCCTGAGACCCAAATCAATTACCAGTTTAGAGGTAATAAATAACGACTTTCCAATTCAAGTATACCTAGATAGGCATATGATATTGTTTTACATTTATTTCCTTTACCCATGCATTAAAATCTGTTGCGAATTAATCTTGGAATAATAATAGATTAACAAAATATGTTTTCGTTGGTACGGCAAAGTTATTCACATAAAAAATCCAAATTCAGGAAAGCAGATTTACTCAGTGATGAAAAACATTGGCGATGCTTTATGAAAAATTGTAAAATGCATATTACACAATAGATCAAAATAATTTGTGAAGACACATAGATAGCATATTGGGACTCACAATGAGAATCAATAATCAATAGAAATACTATAGACACAAAGGAAAGTAAAACATTTCTACTTAGAAAAACACTTCGACTATAGTGTATTTTTTTGTAAGCGGTTACAGACTAACATACGTGGAATTCTGAAATATATAATGTGTTAGCGAAACACGTCTAGAAATGAGAAATGCTTATGAATGTTGGTTAATAATCATGACAAATATAAATTATAATGAAATTTGAGAGTATCGTGATATTTCCTGTTGTATCTCAGTTGAATTGAAAAAAAAGTTTCGAGCATATATTCAATGTTTGAGCTAAGTTAAGTTATATTTCCCCATAACTAATATACGTATCGACACCGGAGCTACGGATATAATTGATCTTATTTCTCATATAAAATCGCTTGTCAGTGTTTCTCAAAGTGTGCGCCCCAAGTGCCCTAGAACCTTTACTGGGGCGGCGTGGGCCACGGGTGAGTCCCAAGGTACAACGTTTTACAACATAGATAACTGAGAGTAAAGGTAATACATCGGTACCCATTAACAAAAATCCTCTTATAATATGATAACATCGGTAATTGCAAAATGCAATCCGTTCAGACAGCCATTTACCTACTTTTATAAATTAAATATCTAGTGTAGTCTTTACGTTAGGGGCGCCGCGATAACCGTCGAATGTCATAAGGGAGCCGTGAATCCGAAAAGTTTGAGAAATACTGCCGTAGGGCAATAAATGCTTTATTATTCAGTGTCACTATATTTATTCGGTTTTGAAGGCCATCGATTTTTGGATTTTTTTCCAGGAATAAATTATAAAAATAGTGACACTGAATACCTTGGCCGCGAAAGCCTTAAGTACTCTGCTTCATAATAGTATTATTATTATATTTTTCGAATATCGTCAAAACAATCCTCTATCAATATACAACTAATTACTTACCTGATGTCGAATAATAGCAGCTTGCAACTGAGCTTGCAACAAGCCGAGAGCATCATTTACTTCCTTTGGGACGTTCATGTTAACAGTATGAAGATGGGTTATAATCAATAAAATAATCTAGTTATTCTGTAAGACTACAGAAAACTACTGTAAAAGAAATTGTATAAATTCTTAATATATACTCCTATTCAGGTAGTAATACCTATTACTCAAATTACTGAAATATCTAACTTCAGGTAGGCCTTCACTTAATATTAATCCCATAAGTATTAATGAATATGTGGTTTTGTATCAATTCCAAAATTCATTTACAAATTATTCACAGAACAATGAAGAGTAAACATGAAATATATATTAAAGAAATTACGTTTTGAAAAAAAAAGCATATTTCTTTGGCGAGATTAGTTTTTGCAAAAAAGTCTTCGGACTTTCTACTTCAACTTCTCTCTATACTACCATCACATAGAGAATGGCGGAGAGATAAAGAAAAAAAATTAATATATCATTAGAACCTCTTCACAAAAATGTGTAATTCATGCACAAAAGTTTATTCAACACACAAAATGAAAAAAAAATCCATTTGAAACAACTGCTTTTGAATATATTATATTTAAACTACTTTGATAATCTAATGACAAACAGGCCAAATATTCCTGACATTATATGTATCAACTTTCATTGTGTACCCTGTTTTCTGATAGCAAAAAGTAGTGAATACTCATTTTGAATGCAAAAGAGATTTTATATTACTTCACCGGATCCAGCCTATTTTTGTATCGCAAACGAGTCACAAACAAAAGATTTCGGATAGTTTTATCATTTGCAGTGGTGTCCGTTCAGATATTCAATCAAAAATACCTGTTGAAATTAATATATTTTACTGATTTTTTACCTAATGATAAATAGGTTTGCTTATTTAGGAAGATATCAGGTATGAGCAAAGTCCTGGTATCACATCATTTATTTTGAATATAATGTTTCTTTTTGCAATAAAACCCTTCACTCCAGCCCAAACGATTAAGCTCGCAATAATAGGGAGGCAGACGCAGAATAATAATATTTCGTTTCTGTCCAATCTTATCTATCACATATCGCGTCAAACGACCATAATTTGAACATAATGTAGACAATAGTTTTTTTACTCATACATTCATCAAATGATATGTTTTTTTGTCGAAGCCAATCAACGATACCCGTTTTTTTCCATGCATCAGTAGGTAATCTCCTAACTTTTCTGTAATGATAACTTGCATTATCCATCACAATCAGAGAGTTAGATGAAATGACGTCCAACATTTGCTGAAAATATTCTTCAAACACATCGTCGTTCATGTCCTCACGATAATCCCCAGAATGCATTGACTGAAACACCAATAAATTGTCCGCAACAATAAAATCAATACTTCCAATGCTGGTAATAATCATAAGAGCCTTCTAAAAATGCATGATGTGGTCTAGTCATGATTTTGTCTGGTCACATCTTTACAACGGTATATCCTTCATTAAGGCAAGTTTTGACATAAGAATTAGACAGATTTATAATGAATCTGTCTAATTCTCATGCCAAAAATCTCTTATTTTTTGGTAATGTCACCTCCAATAATTTCATCATTCTAGATTGACATTCACAACAATTCCTTTCAGCTTATCATCAGAGACATAACCAACTAGCAATTTTATATTTTATAACAGTTACGTAAACGTTTTGGAGAAACAGATTATAAAACTGCATTTCTTCCAGAAATATTTACAATGTGTTTATAAAACAGCTATAAGTAGGGAATTGGCACCGTTTCCTAAAACATATAGTCTTTATTAATATTTTTCAAGGCCTGTTACAGACACTAAAAATCATATTCGAATTGAAGGGGTTATATTTTTATTTTATTTTATTTTTGACTTTCTACTACTCCATCTTGATACAAAAAAAGGATGAGGGAATCTTCCAAAGGAAGGAAGGAAGTATTCAATTTGAAAATAAGTAACTCTATACATAGATGT
>WOGO01004411.1:0-13298 GCA_015342085.1 Leptinotarsa defecta | reverse complement strand
TTCCCTCAATACCATAGAAACAGCGTACTCAAAGGCTTTTTGCTCCTTTTTTTACCATTTTCTAAGATCTTCAACACAAACATAACATACCTTATGCGGGGCCCAAGATTTATCCTGATCACCAAGTTTAATTCCAAAATATGAGAAATAAACCTTTCTCACAAAGTCTGTAATGTTTCTTTGATGTTTTTTTTAATAACAAACTAACCACAAATATAACAAAAACTGTCAGCAGAGTTCTTACAACCGCGGCACTAGTCAGATAACAGGTACTCTATGACTGTGTCCAAAGAACAACATAACCCTTTTTTAGAATTAAGTCCATCGAAAGTTACTGTCGTATGTCACGTATTGAAATATGTTTGTCAACTTCTTGAATAAGCTTCCAAGTATGTCTTTGTGTGATGAAAGTGAGGTGAGAGAAAACCAAACTCAGGTTAATTGCACACTTCTTCAACACCTTATGAACAGTATGTCTTCTTTCAGATCCAGCTATCCAATTGGGGCTCCTTTCATTCCAAATGCGCAGTCACAGCTGATGGACACCGCATCGCCCCTATACCAACATTACCTGCAAGCAGGCGTGCTGAACCAGAGCCTGCTTGGCCCCCCTGGCGCATATCCCCCCGGTTACCACGCCGCGCTGAGCATGAGGCAGCCCTACGATTCTATGACGAGGCCGCCTTGGATCTAGTTGGGCTTCTCGAGTTTCTAGAGTATTTTTTACCAAAGACTTTCATTTTCTCTTGGTGTATATAATTTTTCAGTGAATTTGTAAAGTGTACATATGCGGCTAGTGTCCTAAGTAGGTTGATCTGGTTTCGTTTCCGGTGATTTTCAAAACCCGGTTGGATTCCGATTGGGAGGGTTGAACTTATTTTTTATTGTAGATTCCGAATTTTCATCTTTAGAATTCCGCTGTAATTGTCCAGTTTTGGTTATTAGTGGGTTTTTAATCAATTTGTGAATCGAATGTTTTTTGTTGATACAAAATTTATTTTTTTTTCTAATTTTAATATATGACTGAAATTTTTTGAACAAATATTATAGAGATACGATCAAATTTTACAACTATTCTAGCTATCTGCAATTTGAAACGAAATGATTATTTTATTGTTTAAGTTTGTGTTTGCATCTTCCTAAAAAGGGATTAGTGAAGGCAGGGCAACTTTGCGGAATCATTTTTTTAATGTGCAGGAACACCACATCAGTGTCTCTAACATCTCCCTATTTGAAAACTATGTTTAATATAATCTAAAGATGACATTGACTAAAAAAGCGATAAACACGGGATTTTAATACAATGAATAATATTTATAAGTGAAAATCTAAAATAATCTGCAATTTATGTAACAGTATCATCATTAAAATGGCTTGAAATGTCATATATTATTATTATATTCATCAATAAGTACTAATTACCCTGTAACAACTGTTCAAAGGTCATTCTAGTTGAAATCAATATATCATAGTACAGGTATTAGATGAAAATTTATTCTTTTTTGAAATGCTTTTTTATATAAAAAAAATTGGAACTAGGAATCAGGTGGTGCCCATTTTTTCCAAGTATCACACTTTTGAGCATCTTTGCGGATTTTTTAAGAATCGTTTGAACAAATTTTTTGAACATTGAAGTCTTTTTCGAATATTTAATATAAAAGTATGTCAGAACTTTAAATTTTTCATAAATCCGTGTTGAAATCTTTTTTTAAGAACTTTGTTCAGATAATGCAATCATGGTAACATCAACATTTTAAATAGTATTTGAAATAGCAGCACTACCTAAAAAAAAAAGTTATCCACAGCAGCACCAACATGCTGGGCTCGGAAAACTAGCTGAAAGCAATATAATAATAAATTCATGGGTGTAGCCGTTTCTACATGGTAGGAATTCATAATGAAGAAAAGATAATTGAAGCTTTCTATGTTTTTATCACTTTTATTTGTAACTAACGTTACTGCAGTTTCGTCCTATAAGGACATTTTGAAACTTATACATTAAACATATACATTATACATTAATGTATAAGTATATTCATTGTAACTAGCGTTACTGCAGTTTCGTCCTATAAGGACATTTTCAAAATTATACATTAAACAGTATATACATTAATGTATAAGTATATTCATTGTAGCTAACGTTACTGCAGTTTCGTCCTTTCTCAAAATTACACATTGAACAACATATTCATTATACATTCATGTATAAGTATATACATTGTAACTAACGTTAGTGCAGTAGGACATTTTCAAAATTATACATTGAACATAATATACATTAATTTATAAGTATATAAATTGTAACTACCGTTACTGCAGTTTCGTCCTATAAGGACGTTTTCAAACTTATACGTTAAACATATACAGTATACATTAATGTATACGTATACACATTGTAACTAACGTTCGTCCTATAAGGGCATTTTCAAAATTATACATTAAATATGATATACATTATACATTAATGTATAAGTATATTCATTGTAGCTAACGTTACTGCAGTTTCGTCCTTTTTCAAAATTATACATTGAACAATATATTCATTATACATCAATGTATAAGTATATAAATTGTAACTAACGTTGCTGCAGTTTCGTCCTATAAGGACATTTTCAAACTTATACATTAAACATTATATACATTATACATTAATGTATAAGTTTGAATATATACTTATAGGACGAAACCGCAGTTACAAATAAACGTGGTAAAAAACATAGAAAATTCCAATTCTCTATTCTTCATTACGATTTCCTACCATGTAGTAACGGCTACATCCAACAATTTATTTTTAGAGACTGATTTTTGGGAAATGAAGGTTTTGGCAATACTCGTGATTTTATTTTCGGATTTTTTTTCTTTGATTGAAGAGTGAGCTAAAACGTTTGAAAAATAAATAGATTATGAGTAAAAATGTTTTCTTTGGTGGGAGGCACTTACGTACATCGGTGGGGTATTCCTGTATTTTTCTTTGGTTTTATTCTTCGAAGATCCCTTCAGGCAATGAAGAAAACAATTACAGCTATAGTTTTATTAGCAAGTGTTAAAGTTCTGTGATTTTTATATTTGTTGGTAATAGTCTTTTTTTAGTTTTCTAAAGTGTTTACGAATCTCGTTATAGGTATACGGTTATAATTTTTTACTGTCAAACGAATCTTAGGCTAGACCATTATTTTATCTCGTGTATCATTTGTTTTATGTATCTCTAAGTTTGAAACGATTCTCGAATCGGTTGTTTATGTGAGATAGTTTTGTTTTTAAGTACGGGTGGAAAAATAAAACATTTTCAGATTTAGTACAGTTTGGAATAATCTCGAGTATTGAATTGACATTTTATATCATTTTTCATGTGATTGAAGTTCGTGATTTTGTTGAACATTCCCGAAGGGTTTGAGTTGCAGCTATCAGTTACTTCAAATCGATTGTTCTCGTCGTTCTACCGACGTACAGGGTGGTACAGAAACTTCAGGAACCGAAATCGCGTTAGGCGCCCCAGATTGTATATCTTGATAATGTAATACACGTATCATTTTGAAAATTATTCAATTTCAGCGAAAATCAATTATTGATATTTAAGAACACCCTGTGCATCGGAACTGAACGGTTATAGTGTGTAATATCGGGTTCGCCTTATATACGCTAAGCGACAATAGAAATTTGAACCAATAAAAATATCAAATGTAAACATGAAGTACGACTCGAAACAAATGGTCGTACAAAGCTTTAATCAAATTTTATTGTACAAAAATTTTCGACATTATAAAATCAATTATCCATTGTGTACATACAAATTGTAAATTAAGACATATGTATTGTTGTACGAAAAATAAATAAATATTTAGTGATTTGTATTTGGAATTGTATCTTGCTTAGTATGATCACCCTGTATATCGAAGTTGAGTCCAACACAGTTTTTTTTTAGCTAAGAGCCATACACTGACAAGTAATCTATTCAATAATGATTTCAATAATCATCAACGAAGAATTTCAAAATCCCAATTTTTTCAAAACACAAGCACTACAGAAAAATCCTCCAAATAAAATATATCACCTGTTTGTGGCTGTGTGAACTTTTCAACAGTCTGTTCCTTACTTCCGTTGCATCTCTTTCAATTCAGACTTTGATTCCAAAATCTGCAAATTTTCTCAGTGCTTGAGGAACCTAATATTGATCACCCTGTCCGGAATCCTGTTCATCCTGTAAACCATACCGATAGGGCTTGTGTCACTCACGTCGAGGCTGTATTTCCGAAGGATCTGTTGAAAATTATCAGCCACCGTTACATTCGTAACTACAATACAACACAAGTCAGTCTCACCTGCTTCAATAAAATCACAATCTCATTCTCTGCCAGCCTCTTGCCGGGGCACATCCTCGGACCAAAACCGAAAGGCAAAGAAGCGAATTTGTGGTACTTTCGTTCGGAATCTCTGAGCCATCTGTCCGGAAGAAATGTTGACGTGTTTTCAAAATATTTTTCATCTGTTGAGGTCACCGAACTGAAAGCTGAGACGAGCGTCTGAAATAAAAGTTTATTTGAGGGATTGCTGGTAAGAAAGTATTAAGAGAACGTGAAAGATAATAGGACGAACGGAAGAGAGAAAGTGAGAGATCATGAAACAAGTAGTGCACGAAGAAATCAAAGATAGAAGAGCACGAGAGAAGACAAAAAACAAGAGAGTATAACACAAAAACAAAAGTTGACTAGACTAAGCCAACTGAAAAAAAAGGAGAGAATGCAAGAAGAGACGAAAGAAGGTTTGAAGAATAGATGAAAAACTACAGCAATAAAAAATTAAAAGGAGAAAAGGAGTGGAAAATGATGACGGGTGTTAAAAATTAAAAGTAGAATAAGAAAACCATAAAACGAAACATTATGACAGGAGAAAATACAAGAACAAAAGTAAAAACCAAGAGAATAGAACACAGGAACAGATGAAGTTGCTAAAACAAATACAGGAAATCAAATAATTAGAACGAATATAAGAGAAATTAGAAAGGAAAATAAAAACAAGAGAAGTTACCAAAATAGAGAAAAGAAAAAGAAAGAAACAACAGAAGAGTGGAAAACTGGAATGGAGACAAAATAGGAGACATGGTTAAATAATTACTAGAACGGATGAAGTTGCTAAAACAAATACAGGAAATAAAATAATTGGAATGAATACAAGAGAAATTAGAAAGGAAAATAAAAAAAAGAGAAGTTACCAAAATAGAGAAATAAAAAAAGAAAAAGAAAGAAACAACAGAAGAGTGGAAAACTGGAATAGAGACAAAATAGGAGACATGGATAATTACTAGAACGGATGAAGTTGCTAAAACAAATACAGGAAATAAAATAATTAGAACGGATACAAGAGAAATTAGAAAGGAAAATAAAAAAAAAAGTTATCAAAATGGAGAAATAAAAAAAGAAAGAAACAACAAAAGAGTGGATAACTGGAATAGACAAAAAATAGGAGACATGAATAACTAAGGAAGATAAAAAAGAAGGCAGTAGAATATAGGAACAGATGAAGTTGCTGAAACAAATACGAAAAAAAAGTAATTAGAAGGGATACAAGAAAAATGATAAACGGAAATTACTGAAATAGAGTAATGGGAATCAGCATTATAAACTGATTGTAAGAAAAAAACAAAGGAGTATAAAACTGGAATAGAAAAAGAACTAGGAGACATGAATAAGAAAGGAAAATTGAAAAGAAGACAGTAGAATATGGGAACAAATGAAATCGTTGAAACAAATACAGCAACAACATAGAAGAAAACTACCCAGAGAGAAAACTGAATACACGAGGAACAAGAAAGGAAAACAGAAAAAAAAACATTTTGGAAACGAGGAGTCAAGAAAGATTTCTTGATTTTTAAAAAGTCCTCAAGTGCTATAATAGCTAGTTTAGACAAAACCTGGGCACTTAAGTGTACAGTAAATAACTTAACCTACCCAAACTATTACATACGTACATTCCTAGGAATCAAATATCCTCCTATAGGAGTGTCCTGAACGAGAAACCTGCTGTTAGCCCCGGCAGTTGGAGACAGCCTCAAAGTTTCTTTCACGCACGCTCTCAGGTACGTGGAGCAGTCAGTACGAGATTCTTGTTTTGCCTGCTTTTGCGCTTCCTTGCTTTTCGCTAAATAAAACAAAGTTAAAGCTGTTGTCGTGGCTGTTGTATCAATCCCTCCTGGAAAATCACACAATAGTATTTACTTCCAATCGCAAGCAACTCGTTTACATATAATATCAACGATATAGGGCTCAAGATAGATCCTTGAGGTACTCCAAGGTTTGATTAGAAATGTTCACTTCTCACCAAAAAATACTTCCATTGCCAATATAACACAATCCTCTTCGGTTAATTTGTTATTGTTAAGTAAGGAATACATGAAAGGGTATTTATTTTGCACTATGAAGGGGTTGATGTTGTATTGTTGCCTTATGATATTCAAGTGGCTTTCCATTATCCTGTAAGAAATCATTTATGAGTGGAGCAAGAAATATCAATGTTAACTTGAATTTAGCACATGAAGTGCGTACATGAAATCTAAATGTAAAACTGATTGAAAAACAAGCATCACATCAAAAGTTTTCTATTTTTCTCAAATGTATCAATTGAAGTACCAAAAATATTCAGATCTGTTAGTTAAACATGAAATATGATAAAAAGGGCTCCGATATGTATAATTTGTTTAATGGTGTAAAAATTTATCTTTTGTTACTTATTTGACTTCAAAATTTATCCTGGCTAAGAGTTTTGGGCGGCAAACTGAACCAAAATGGAGTTTAAACAAAGATCTAAGTGCAAACTTCATGATACAAAGGTAGGCAGACTTGAAATTTATTGAATATATGAAAATTTTCAATGACCAATCACTAGTTTAAGCTTGAAAGCTGCTAATTTGGGAAGTTTATTCTGTACCAACTCTAATGAACCCCAAATGACATCTAATACATGAAGAAAAGCGGATATCATTGAAAGATTTCTACAAAAAAAAAAAAACGTTTGATGTAAGTATTTTCAAAAGAGAACTATTTTCTATATCATGTTCAATAACTATTTCAAAATGAAAACGTTACAATGAATGGATGCAATTTATTGAAAATACCATCTACTTACTTGTGGATAGTTTCGTGAGAAGACTTCAACAACTTGTACCCTGACGTTTCAAATAATTTCCACAAAGGGGGGCCAATCAGAGTTTTGTAAAGCCCGTCCATGAACTCTTTACTGGCAGTTTTGATAGCCTCAGTTTTTGGATCACTCTTCGAGATGCAGTGAAATCTCTCACCAGGACAAACAACAGAAATTGCTACAAAAACACACACCAAACAGAATTTTTCAAATATTCAAATCACAGAAAAAACCTTCAATGGCAAACTTCAGAAGGTGCTCCATGGTATCGTTCAAAACCCCACTCTCGTCTACAGAGCTTTCGATATAATCCACAAACTTAGCAGCAACATCCTCCTGTTGTTCGATGAATCGTTCCAACATTTTGGGTTTCAATAATGGCGTGACGCCTCCTCTGAATTTGTACCACTCGTCCCCGTTTCCTGGTACCACCCCAACACTATTAAAGGCTTTTTTTCTGTAATGATGGAGAGCCGGAAAAGGAGGTCTGATTGGCTTTGTTCCTTCGTTTCGATACATAGCTTCCGCATTATCTGCGTCCGTTGTTATAACCATATTTGTGCCTCCCAGGTTTAGCCTGAATATTGGCCCAAGTTGCTTGCTGATATCTAAGACGGCTTCTGTTAATCTTTCCGCTTGATAGGCCCCTACGTAAGAAATAATTCAAAGTATTTGATTACTTACCACCAACTTACACAATAACAATTACTCAACAAGACTTATAATTATAATATATTCGACTAAAATCAATTAATACAAATACTGGAAAAAGATCAGTTTACTACTCATCTACCCCAAAATCTCTGAAACAGTTAAAAAATCAACTACATTAAAATGTAATCTAAAAAAATGTTTTCTATCCTACAGCTACACAAACTTTTTTAACATATTTTTCATTGAAATTTAGGTTTCATTATTTTTCTGCTGAAGTTATTTTATATTCTCTATTTTTATCATGAAAAAAGTTCCCAGTGCTTACAGAAAAAAAATGCATAAATTAATTAAATATTTGTCGATGATAAGAATTCAACTTACCGCCTGGTAAAAATAAATATGTATGGCCAAGTAATGGGTATGATTTTAATGATGGGATATCAGCGAATGTTTTCAAATTTTGTAACATTTTTGCAAGCACCTGTTATTATGGTTATGAATATCAATGCCGGTTTATCTGGGAGGAAGATTTTTGCTATAAATTGAACGATATGGGTGGTGAAGATAGTCAAATAACACAGAAAGGAATAAAAATAAATAAATAAATATTAAAATTTAAAAGCAGCTACAAAAAAATATGCAACAAGTGCGACGGAACGACACTATATAGAAGTTCAGAATGTTGAATTTAATGACCTTGAACCATGTTTTGTGTAGTATTCCATGACCTTAATTCTAAATATAATCAGAATAAACAAAAATATATATTTTCAGACAACACTTAATTCTGTTCTATAGTTTTCATAAGCGTTGCGTTATTCGGCAACTGACTTTCTGATTTTGGATTAGAGAAAGTGCAAATGACTGATAACTAGAACATATATTTTCTTCATATGTCACTGTTTTCAATATAATAGCATGTTGTTTATTCTTTGAAAGACATTTTTACGTGGGGGACTAAGTATTTTTTGGGTTTATAACCTTTCACAACCTGAAAAATAAATAAAGTTGAATAAACAGAGAATCTGTTGAAGTGAAATACGTAAGTTGTTAATTTTTACAGGGACCATCCCTAAAAAGTGAGGAAAAACAAAAAACAGACGGAAATATTGACAAATGAAATCATATCAGTTGAAGTGTTCACTACACAAAAACATAAATTTGCTGTTTGATATATCAGAACCACATAAATTATTCGAAAGAATGAAAAATTATCTGCTTGTTCCCTAATTACTTTGTAACTTCGTCTACTGTACATAAATCTGGAGTTGAAACTTGGCGCTCCGGTCTACTTTTGGAGATATGGTACTCCTTTGTATTATTTTTTCATTCACAATAACTTATATATGCATAAGGAAACCCCAAATTTGAAAAAATAATAACTTCAGTATCCAATGAACGTCTCTACTCAGAACGATCTCGATGAGGGTGACATCTACGTTTATCAATACGAATAACAAACTCTAGGAAAACATAAATTATTGCCATACAGAACAACATTCGGATATTCATTAATAAATTCATTTACTGCAATATTCTTTCACATATATGTGTAAGTCAACTTTTCATAATGATTAGTTAATCCAAAAGCTATTGTTCAGTGTGATAATTGAATTCCCTGAAATACGAAACTAACTCACTGTGTATACAATGTATGCGACTGTGATAATCATCTGCCAGAGAATATGTTCATGAACAGTTTGCTTTGACATCTGAAACCAGTAACACTCTAAATCCATCAACAAATTCATAGGCGTTGCAGTGAACACTTTGATAGAGATTGCATCTCAAAACAATTTCAAAATTACATCCAACATGGCTTATAAACGTATATTGAAGATTTATAATAACGATAATATTTTGGACCTGCCGGTGTTAACCTTACTTCGCGAGGATATACAAAGAATCTAACATTTTCTCAGTTTTCCCGAGGGTTTGCACTGCTATCTTTTGTTTTAATAGGACTCTCGAATTACAGGTTTCTGTGAAGATTTTGAGATGACGACAAACGGTAGATGTCACTTAACTCCTGATTTTACCGAACAATGGATCTATAGGCACTTGTGAAATACTAAAATTGGTATTATTGAGATTCCACGAGTGGCCTTCGAACCATTTATTACAGTTAAAAAGGGCAAATATTTAGAGTGGGAAATAGAGATTGAAACGAAGAGAATTTGAAACAATTTTCCGTAAAAGTTCCTTCGCCATATCGATAAAATAAACAACTTTGAAGACGTGAGCCGACCGGTTCCCTCCGTACGTCCTCGAGAACGAAGACCCGATCTTCCGGTGTAGACAGAAAGAATGTCTCAACTGCTACGCAGCGTAAATCTTTCGGATGCCATTCTCGATTCCCAGCCGTACGCACTTTTATTAATAATTACGAGCGATAAAAGAAAGTTGATATGTGAGTTGGAGAATTTCGCCGCTCATACCAAAGCGCTGGAGGCCACTCGATCGAGGTCAGGCTTCCAGAGAAGTCGTTCCTCGTAGTCAACAAACTACAGTCGAGGAGCGTGCAGGTAGCTGGAATTGCTTTCTGTGGACACGCGCGTGGCGATCGAAAAACAGCTGAACTCTCGTCGCTTTGTGCGTTGTGCGTCGAAGACGATGTGATTTGTGCGCAATTTTCGGAGGACAACCCTACGTTTGTTGTTTTGCGTAGATCGGCAGTAGATAGTAAGTATGCGCAGCAATTAGATAGCTTTCGTAATAGACGGCTCGCTCACTGCTGTTTTGTTTTCGTAGCGTGAACGCGAAGTAGTTTCTGTAAATAGTTATGCGAAACGTGTTTTATTTTTATTGTATCATAAAACAGGAAATTTGACTGTGTTGAAGAGAGAACTCTGCATATTTATGCGACTTATTTGAAGTCGAATTTTCAGTCAACATAGGCGTTTGAATAGAAGCTTGAACAAAAATTATATTCCTAGAAATGAAGCATCAAAATAAAATAAAGTGGACCCCAAAGTCGAAATTTGGAAATAGAAAGCAGCAAAATTTAAATGTTGAAACTTTAATGTGACATACAATCATTCAGCTATTCGCTTTAAAAATGAAGTTTATTTCAATCCGGGATCTAACTACCTACTCCGTAATTTTTTTTCATTCGACTGCACGAGTGTGGGTAAATATACTGACTTTTGATAAATTCGTCATCTCCTGATTATACTTACTTCATTAGCAAAATTCTGTGACCAGACTCCAAGATTATGCAAACCTATATCCAGATATAGGACAATAGCATGGAACATTTTTTTTGGGATTGTACAAAACTTTGCGAGTCGAAAGCATTTTTTGAAGAAGCGACAGATATAAGGAAAGCTCCATCAGGATAATAATGTATTAAAACAAATTCATATTCATCCTAAAGTTTTAACAATAAAGCTTGCACCTGAGTGTGATATATCTTCTGCTGATGTTAAAAAACTTTCAAGAATACGATTAGAATGCGTACGATTACAAATTCCAGAAGGTTCAGAAATTGATACCAGGAGATCAAGTGAAGAGATAATGTTGCTCTCTGTAACTGGTTTCAACGGAGAGATTGGGATATTCAAAAAAGATATTTTGGACTGATGAAAATGTACGATCACCAATAATAGTATTTACAAAAGAAAGAAAACATCATTGGGCAATTGAGAACCCACATTTTGAAAAGGAAACTTGGCCCCAACAAATACTTTCATTGATTTTTAGTGCGGATTGTTGAATAATCAAATTTTTTAATCATCTTCCATCGAACGGAATTTAAGTGGCGAAATCCTTACGTAATGAAAGAAAAGATGGACAAATGCACTAAGAATCAACACTTGAAATGCTTTCAACAAGATGGATATGGCACCCATAAAGCCTGGAGTGTTGTAAATTATTTTCACGAAAGGTTTTCCAGAAGGTGAATTGATACAACTGGGCCAGAACTTCACTCAATCGAATCCCTGTTGAACTATCAGAACCACTTTGAATTTTTATATTTATTTTGAGGCAATAGTTTTAGGTTATTTTTGTACTCTTTTCCAGAATGTTTTGCTCGTCATTCAACGTCAAGCTAATAGAACTCAACCACCATTTTGTTGAACCAGACTACGTCATAATTTTAGGTTCCTATATATTGCCCCTTATCCCCTATCGCCTATTTTCTATGTGCATTTTTATTAATCAGAAGATTCTGCTAGCATCACCGTTATGCCGGTAGAGCCAAATCGAAATCCTTCACTTTTTGGAGTGGTTTCGATAGAAAAACATACCATTTGATGAAAGTTTAGTTAAAAACAAACGGAATATGTAGTCGACGAAAAGGCACAAAATACTATTAGTCTGCATTCGCTCCCTTATGAACTTAAATTCCATTGAACTTTAGCTACAAATAAAGGGTTTCGCTGCAAGAAGGAACATATTTACAATAAAAGTTGCTAAAAAACTTGAGGAGTTCTTTAAAAATAACGAATCCGAAAAATGGCAAAAATGTTTCGAACATGTTACAAAAGAAGACAACATATGGAAATTAGGCCATTTAGTCATGAAAATTGTAGAACTTTCAATCATAACATTAGATAAAGACTTATGGGAAAGAACGTTTTTGGCTTTCTTTCCCAAAAATTAATCACTCCCAAAAATATACCTAACCCCTTCAATTTATAAAGATGTATCTGATGATATTACACCATAATTTTTGTTTGTACCTAAATATATTTGAATATACATGCCTATTCAAATATTGTACACAAATATTGTACACAGTAATTAGTTCTAACAAGTATTTTTGATTAAATACCCAAACGGACACCACTACAGGTATAAAATGACCCAGGAGCTCGTAAAATCTTTTGTTTGCGACCCGTAGGGTTGGTCTGGTAAATAACTATAGACGCGCCTATATCAGCTGTGGCAAATCATGACGAAATAACGAAAATTTTTAAGCATTCTGTCCGGCTGTATTCATCATCAAGGTTTAAAATGTCAATTCGATTTGGGAATAACTGTTATAATCCCATGAGGATGTGGTGTTGTCCGTAGACACCACAAATTTTCTCGTCTCACGTCTTCTTAAATGAATTATACTAATGACTATCTCTACTAATTTAACGACTATTAGAATTCCAAATTCTTCACATTTTATTGAAATTAGCATAATATTGATTCATTGCCCACTTTTAATTCGACGATGTATCTTTCACAACTGGCGAGTTGTTTTGTAAATTCTTATATAAACCTTTTGGCATAACTCAAGAATTACTGAGGTAAGCGGACACGTTACACATATGTATACAGGGTGACTATGAAAGGGTGACTATAAAAGTATTTATCTACTCTGATGACAGCTTCATATTAACTTCAAGACCTAAATTCGATACGATCAATTTTGAATTTCTTCTGCAGAAAGTAAATGACTCCGTGATACAGTTACTTGTGATGCACTGTTTGGAACCTTTGGTGTAGTAATGAATATTACTGGAGTTTTTCCCAACACCAAACCGTTATTTTAACACCTCGACACGTGTTTCGAT
>WOGO01004410.1:0-13298 GCA_015342085.1 Leptinotarsa defecta | reverse complement strand
TTCCTAAATTATTCAATCCAATTTTCTTCTCTAGATATTCAGGACAACTGTCTACTGATTCGTAAAGAAGAACATGTTTCACAGAATCTGTATCAGAACCATTTCTCAAGCTACAATTGATTCTTCCAAATGATGAAGGGTTTCGTAGAGGGATCGATTCGGCTCTTGCTTCAGGCAGTTCTTCCACTGGAAGGTAACAAGAATCACGAGGACTGCAGCTCGTATTTGGGGGGCAAGAACGACATAAGTCCATTGACCGCACTGAAAAAGAAGAAGGATTCGCAATCACATGCGAATTAACCTTCATAGGAGACTGATGAATTTACACATATTTTGACTTGTGTCGAAGAGATTTCAGTTCCATACTGAAATGAAGGCAATGCATGGTCTCATCAAAATTATGTGAAGGAGGAATAGTTTCACGGACCGAAGCAGCATTACCACATTGGATACTGATACTAATTCTTTCTATCAAAAAAGAAGTAGAACGGTAATCTTTCATTGCTTGACCTATTCTCCTTCCTTCATAAAAATTATTCGTTTTTACAAACATTTCAAACGATTTTGAAATCTTGATCTGTTTGTATGTTTGTTTCTTTTTTTTTTATTGTTGATACTGTACTTCCTACAGTTCACTCTGTTTCTATTCATTTTTTTTTAACATATTATTATTTTATATATTTTACAGGCTTGTCGAAAAAAAATAGCATCCCACCCAGTATAGTCTAGTTGAAACGGAACACCCATGAACTGGTAATAATTATTGTAAATATGGCGACGACATCAAAACAATCTTCTTGTTGCTATAAATTATGGGGGTACTCCCCTTTACTACTATTCGCAACTCGAAACAATCTAGGAGAACGTATAATCAGCTCTAACAGTGTAATTTCCAATTTTTCTTGCATGAATGTAGGTATTTGCATGGCATTAGTTTCTCTTTGCCTGTAGCTTTAACGACTATTATATGTTATGTCTGTTTCTCGTTCGCAGGGAATTTATTTCACAGATTAGGATTGAACGGTTTCTCAGCATAGCACGTGGATCCATTACTGCTAGGAGATAATTATGTTTGCTAACTGATTCCAAGCGTATAACCCACTTCATGGATGGAACTAAATTCTTCCTGATAGAAGAAGATTTTTCAACCGAATTCGCTTCAAACTCTGCATTTTATTGGGGTTTCATAATTATAATTGTAAAAAATTGTGGGTTGTCACGGAACGCCTGGTAGATGTGAAACATCAATAATAATATTTTGTAACCACCTATGATGATTGTTGGGTACTAAAATAAAAAAAAAAGTAATATCGTATTATGACCTACGGAATCATAGCCTGGGGTGGTGCATATGAAAATTCATTAAAATATGTCAAGTCTATTCATAAATATGAAATAAATATAATTTTCAAAACATCTTTAAGATTTCCATCAAAAGTTTTATCCGGAAAATATTTCATTTTGAATCTCAGACAAACATTTCATAAAATAATTATCATCTATATAAAAAACATTTTGCAAATACTGACATAATAGAATATCAGTGTAATACAAAATTAAAGACCAATAAATGCTCTCAAATTTATGAGTGTAGTCTACATTTGATACAACAACACTGCATATGTATTGGTTGTAAAATTCACAATATAATTCTACGAGAAATTAAAAATTTGAGAACAACAGCATTAGAAAAAATTACACAATTGGATATTAGATAATAGTGAAAAAATTGAAAATGTACTGACATTGAAATAATTCAGTTCAACAGATGGTTTATTTCACCCTCATTCATAATAAAATACTATTTCAATTTATTTTTTCATGAACAATATTTATTAAAAGTTAACATAATCTTCACTTTTCAACTAACCCAGTCAAACACAAGTGTTTACACTCAGCAGACTGTGATAAAATATTATGCATGTAGGTACTAAAGATTTTTTAATATTTCTAGACATCCATTTGATATTGTACATTTGTTGATAAATTTGATTTTTTTTTTTTGAAAATATACTTATAAATGTGAAAGACAATCACCCAACACTGACTCATTCATCTCTGTTTCTCGGTATTTTTGAGTTCTATAAAGCTGACATTTGGTATGCAAGTACTTCTTGGGTCTTAGATTCGCAGTAAGAAAAAATTTTCAAATATTCCAAATGCGGATCCCCTTTGGGGTAAAAGGGGTGCGTTAACATATGAAAATTACCTTTTCATCACTATTTCCCGTACCACCATAATTTCGGAGGCTGAAATTTTCTATGTAGGTTCGTTTTATGTTGTAGTATGCAACAAGAAAGAATTTTTAAATTTTCCAACTTGGGCGCCCCCCTAGAAATGAAAGGAGAGTATTTACATGTGAAAATTATTACTTCATCACTGTTTCTCCCTACCAACATATTTTCAGAGGCTGAAATTTTCTATGTAGGTTCGTTTCATATTGTAGATGTGCAATGAAGAAGGATTTGTAGCTCCCAAAAATTTCACCTTCCTCTAATTTGACTAGTACGATGAAGTCTTTATTTCATAAAGGTTTGAATGAGTATAACAAACTCCCACGTTCGTTGAAAGATTCAATAAATGTTTTGAAAACAAAAAAAACTCTTGAACTATATAAAAAAACATCCCTGATTTTTTTTCTGTTTTGTAATATATTTGTTATGTATATCCTCATGTTGAAACCATTCTGGAATCATTGAAAAATGCGTTTTTTTTCCTTCTATCATTCATCATTTTTGTTTTTTATATGTTATTTATTTATATATTTTCGAAATAATGTATGTATATTAGGATGTCCTAAAAAATCAATAAAAATTATTATTATTCAGTGCCTCAGTATTGCAAGGTAATATATGTAATAAGCCATTGTGAATTCGCATCTTTTTTAAAGTGTACTATTATTCTACTAGACAAGCTCTGTCATTTGATACCCATAGGTCGTTGGAAAAAAATATGAAATCCGTCATTTTGTAGAGGCGGCCATTTCAAATGTACACCTTTTTCAAAGTGTACTCCCATTCAACTAGTCAAACTCTGTCATCTGATACTCATATTGAGGTAGTTGTAAATTAATATATATTCCGCCATTTTGTAGCTGTTGCCATCTTGGATTTACAATGATACAGAATTCACTAAAATGTATTGTCATCAAAATCAAATGTGTGTATCAAACATCAGATCAATCTGTCAACAGGAAGGGGGTCAAACTTCAATTACTAAATTAGACACAAACAAACAGGGCAAGCTGAATGAAACCGTTTAAAAATAGTCAGAATCACCTCGTACCGCAGAAATCATTCACATGGGTTGAACATTGCATTTATAACTTTTTTATATTTGAATATTTTGAATATTACCTAAAATACGATACTTTATTATGAAAAATTAGTTACTTATTTCATTTTTTATTTTAATTTGAAATTTGAGGAATAATGCAAATCACTTCACTACTATTTTTTCATTATTTTTCATCTCGATCGAAGTTAAGGTTAAGCTAGAAATGTGATGCCAACTTTTCTTCACTCACTGTATTAAAAATCTCACAAATTTCTGCACATCTATTTGTCTTCTCACAGAACGAATCAATATTTGTCTCATTCCAAATCAACATTTTAGACATTTCAAAATTACAAAGTAACACTTCATCAGTATCTGAAAAAAACGCTTCGAAAGCACCATCAAGTGGTCTCCGATAAATTTACTTTCATAAAATTATGACTCGATCACAATACCTGAATTTTATTTTCAGGGGAATAAATATGTGAAACGAAAGCATTCTGTCCTGCTGTCTCGCTTGAGAACCAGTTGTGTTGAGTCCGAGTTGACTTTTTGTTGGAGATTCTTTGACATCTTTGAATATATTCATTCTAGAAACGTATTGAAAGAAATGTGCTATGGACGTTGGCACGACAAGCATAAAAAACTGAAATCATTATATTTGTGAGGCAGAATACATGATATAGTACAGTCATATTAGTGCAGCTAGACGAGTTATTGTTTGTTTTTAATTTTTGAGGTATCACAAAACATCCATTTGTGATGCAGAATATTCCACGTATCGGCTCCCATTCTGGAGCCATATTCAAGAATTTTATGTGCCTTAATCTGCCCATTCCCCAGGTCTTGTCATGAGTTCTGTCTAAGGTTTCAATCTGTCTACTCCTTAGATTGATGGGAGCCGAAACGTCGAATACAAAACTACAGACACGGTTCATCACAAACTCACAGTGTTAGTTGCCATACCCCTCGGAAATGGCTGGGCCGCTTTTCATAAAACTTTGTATCTATATTCGGTAGGCCTGAGAATAGATTTCATTCTACTTTCCATACCCCAAAGTTATAAGGGTGTTGAACCCCAATTTTTTTTTATTTTTTGGACGAACTCTTTTGATTTTATTATTTTATGATGTGACATTAAAAAATACATATATATCTCAATTTTCACCCTTCTATCACTAACTCCTATTTTTTTAAAGTAATTTTAGTAATTCAAACATTTTTAATCCCGATCTTAGATCAGTTATTCCCGCCAGGCGTCTATCGATGTCACTTCTCACTCAGCACGTAGTAGGGATGGGAAAGAAGCCGATCTCAATAAGCATTCCCTCACTGCCGACACAGTTTTCGGCCACTATCATCATTTATTTATCGAGTGTAGACAAAGCTGTCAAATATCCAACAGTGTTTTTGAACTCATTGAATTTGCTAGGCATGCCACAGCATGATTTACAACTGGAGGTTGGATCGCTTCGTAAATTGAATCCACTACGGCTGTGCAACAACACGCGATTAGTCATTGGAAAATTGATGATGACCGTTGTCAAAGCCAGCATTTTGGATGGCAAGTTCCGAGATGGAAATATATTTACACCACGAATCCCTATTATACCCTATATTATGCCAATTCATTTTAAACGTGAGAAATTTCTAATTGAGTTGGCATTTGAAATGACTAATAATTGGTCCCAAGACCAAGCAATGCCTGTTTATGACTTGGATTTGAGCACACAAGTATTTATACGTATCGTGCTCTCAAGTGAGCAAACCATCCAATTTGCTCATGTTAGCTGAACATGGACTAACAGAAATACTCACCCTATAGCATCAAAGGATTAATATTATTTGTAAGTGGTATTGTTCTGATAGCATTGCCGATTACGTTATTATTGATGCTACGAATTCGATTGAATAGGCAAACTAGTAGAATTTTAATGGCCTTCTCCATGCCGAAAACAAACAAAAATTGAAAGTGACGTTTTCAAAATATTTCATAAAAAAATATTTAAAACACTTCCAAAATACAAATCGTGAAATTATAAAACAACAACAAAAATGAATTGGCGTTCCGGAGCGACTTTATTAATTCCAGTGGCGCATTTGCTTTTTCAGCTGCAAGAAAACCCGGAAAAACCTGCAGTACCACATCATCTGAAGACCTTGATATGTCAATGTCCTCCCTCATAAAACAAAATGTAGGGTGTCTTGTCTCAAGAGGCTCCAATAAATTCAATACTTCGCCAGTCTGTTTCGTCTTTGATAAAGGCGTAATAATGACCAGATTCAACGCCAGAACCCCAATGAAAAATGACTGCAAGAAGATTATACTAGTGGTTTGCTAGATTGAAGTGTTCATCTATTTCGAACCTTCGTAAGAGTTTGGTGCTTCCGTCCGAGGTTGAGTCATATTTGAAGATAATCAGTGTTATTTTCAGATTGACTCGTGCCTCAGCTATACTTTACTACAAAGTAAACAAGTGAGGATTTTTCCAACAAAAGATTCACAAACACAAGATGAAATAGACTGTAGGGAATTATTCAGTCCAGAGCGGTCAGGAGTATTGATTCTGCTATTGTTTTGCTCACGAAGAGTATTCAACAAGAACCCCAAGAATTCGGAGCAATCTTCTTGTTGCCCTAACGAGTATCTAGTGAACTTCAAGGACTCCAGGAAATCGGTTGGAGGGAAAGATGATACATACTTACGAAACTGCAGCTGCATGAACAGGTTTTGCTTTTGATGATATTTTTTAGATAGAAAACCCTATATTTTATCATGCATTTCGATTTGTAAAAACATTCTCAACAACAAAGCTCATATCAACATCTTATCATTAATTCATTTTGAGGAATGTTGTTGATGGTCCCATCATCGTGAAAATGGTTTAATAAATATCTCTTCTTGATCACATCCAAATTCTCATCATGATTCGGTAATTATTTACTTGAGAAGTTCTAGAGTCGAATGTGGTCTGAACAATTTGACAAAACTTTATGTTCATGTCCGTCGATTAAATCCCTAAATAATGTTGAATTCCTTCCCAAATCGTCATGTTGTAAAACCAGTATATGTTACGAATATTGGTGCTTAAGCTTAATCGATGTGACGCTTCGTCGTTTTATTTCAATACATCATTTTGAGTCATTAATGTGAGAGGCAATATTATTTCTAATCAATTTATAGAGTTCAGTAGTCGAGTAAATCCAATCTTTTCAGCGATTGTTCTCTTCTTTTAATGCTATATTCGAAATATATTCAAATTTTCACAAAGGATAAATATAATTTTTTTCGACTTTGAAGGGGCTTGTTTTGAGAAAATCCATTCATTATCGAATTCAAAGCCAGCATGAGGCTCAGAAAAGAGTAAATGCTATACATTTATCTGTCTACAAAGTGGGCATAATTTTTTGACATGAGGATGGAAGTCGAATAACATCTCATTCAAAAAAATATTTTTCGTTTATTGCTGGTTTCTTTTTGGAAATCGATCTACTTGTTGAGAAGATAGGAAACTTCAAGATGCCAATAATACTGTCATATTCCATTTCTCCACTTCTCATTTTATACTGTTTGCGAGACAAGTTGGATACAAAAATATTTTTGCCAACTCTTTTTTTTTGCTACCTGTCGCAACTGTCATGTAAAAAACAAGATGGCACTCTTACAGATATATTGAAACTAACAAACTGAAACTTCCAGGCAATAATAATCAACTTGGTCAACAAAATATCTAAGTGAAACAGTGAATAATGAATAAATATCACAAATTCTTCAACTTCTCAATACACAAATGATAACAATGAGAAATCAGTGAGTTCAACGATGTTATTTTGTAATCAATCACAACGATTCATTACCTTTTCAAATTTGAAACAATCTGTATTGATTCAAAACACCTAATCACATTCAACAACCGCATCAGCTTCTATTCCCTCAATAGATTTTTCACAAATTTTAGATTACGACTAGGTATATAGTCATTCATATCATTATATACACTCTTGAGATAACATGTTAATTCTGAACCAATCAATTTCGAAATTGATGACAATAGAACAATATGAGTGTCCAACGCTAGTTATTTGATATTGGCAGGACAGAACAAAAAACAGAACCATTCATCGAGATGCGAACCAATCGTTAAAAACAACAGATTTCTTGGTTGTTTTACGAGAGGCCACTGTCAAATACGATTGTCTTTTTTATTTCTAAATCCTTATCAGTTGGATAACGATAAGTGCCTAATGAGGTTTAACACCCTTAAAGCTATAAATTATTGAAAAGGGACAACCGCCGCTGAGATCGATAGAACACCCCTTTCTTCTACGAATTCTACATGGATTTTTATTCCACAACGACATTTTGGACTGAATTTAAATTTATATTTGTATTCAAATCATCAAAACACTGAATAAAAATTTAAAAATGAAAATTTCACATCTCCGTCTTTTATTTTTCCATCTTCATTAAAAAATATTGTGAAAAATTTTCGAAAAAAGGAAGAAAGCAATTCGAAAATACGTATATCATGCATGAAAGTTACTGGAAGTAGAAGTATTTTGAAACGACCACTTTCGAACATTGAATTAGGTACACGAAAGAAAAAACTTTCGTAACAACTGGAGATTGAGTTATATGGAAATTACTTTTTTCTTTTCAGTTTGTATGAAATTAGTTATGAACTGAAACATTTATCCTCCATGGGAACGCTACACAATATAATACATTTATGAATGAGTTACGGTATAAAATTTGACTAAAATAACGGATAAAGTCGGTTTCTACGTAATTATGAATGAAAAATCTTGGAACACGTCAATTATTTATATGGAAATACACTTTCTCAATGAAAATAATTCAAAGGCCCAAGTATAATCCATGTCCAAAGAACTGTTCCCACCAGATATAAGTATAAAGTATAATGTTCTCCATAACTAATTTTCATCTTTCTAGTGGAAGTGAACTGTATCACAGATCGAAAAAAGAAGTACAAACGTATTCTAAAAACACTTTATTGTGAGTTTTTCACTAAACAATTTTCCAAAAAGCAACACGTGTCTTGCCATACAATGGGCGTGTCTTCACTAACTAATTCTACACAATCAATGCTATATATATATATACCTCATTCTACAATTTGAAGTACCTACATTTCAAGTACCTGTTTTTTACCTAAGTTTGTAATGAATTAAATTAACTGAGCTTTTGTCCCATTTTCCACATTTGAAAAAATATACAGTAACGGAGAGTTATTCAATTCTAATTGATCACTCAGTAAATTACCCGAATTCCTAAATCTATTGATTTCTAAACATTCTAGAAGATTGAGTTCCAAACTCTTCTCTTCTAAATGTAACACCTCGTGTATTTCTATTTACAAAACTACTTCTATGCTCTTTAATTCTTTGGGAAAATGTTCTCCCTGTTTGGCCAATTTACAGTTTTGGACAGGAGCCACAATTCAGCTTATATACTTCTGATCTATCAGACACCGAAGTTTTGTCTTTATTGTTTTTAATGAATTTACTTAGATTTTTATTCTTTCTATAAGCTACGTTTACGCATTCTTTCTTCAAAAAACGGGCAATATTATTGATTGGTTCACCCAAATATGGCAATGTCCTATAACTGACGTTATCGCATCTTGAATTTGGGTAGACCAGGTCCATGGCTTGCTTTTGTAGTTTGTTGGAAAGAATGTAGTCTAGAATATCTAACCTTATAACCATTGTTAACTGCGATTTGTTTGATCACAAAAAGGTTAAATTATCAAAATGTTTCCTTAATTCAATCACTTTTGTATTGCAATTCCGAACTAAATAGGTAAAGAATGATTTTGGCTTTGTAACTCCCCAAAAACCTTTCAAATTGAGATAGGTAAATACAACATATTTAAAAAACATAAGTTTGTGTGGAATTAACGCAGATCAATTATATTTTCTTTTTCAGAGTTCTTTCTGGAAATGAGGTAATAAGAAACAAAAAGAATTCTGAAAACATGTACATGGTAATACACACAGAAGGTACTAGATCAGGTAGTCAAGTCATAAAAAAGCGACTCATTGAGAAAACATAAAAATTATATCTACGAACACTTATGAGAGAAACGTTAAAGAGGTACTGTCTGCTTCAACTGAGCACGGATTGACTCAGAGCAATTACAGCCCTCCAAGAATACTCATTAAAAAGACACCTGAAGAAAACATGGCAGTACAACTCAGACATGAGCTGCAGATGGCAATATTGACGAAATGGGTAGCCCATGACAGCACTCATTGTGAGTATTGCAGTCACAAGAAGAAAATAAATGTATGTATTCCAAAAATGATTCCAATGAATTGATGGAAAGTAGTTTTTTTATTTTCACACATCGAACAATTTTTTGAAAAAGGGGTCATATTCGTGGCACTAGTTCAATTAGAACTTGATCATTGAATTTGTTTACTGTGAAGGAGAATAATTATTGGAATATTGTTTCTTCAATATGCTGAAATATTTAAGGAATCTATTATTGCGCGGTATTTTTCTACAAAGTGATGCTTCACATATATCCAGAACAATTAGAGCTAATCAGATCCATTACTCCTTACAGTCCACTTTTATCTGAGGGAAATCTGTTGTTTCAGTAATATTATCAATGGATACGGTGACATGGGATTTTCATCAAGGATCAACATTTTAGCAAAATATTCATTCGTCGAAATTGTAAAGATGAAGTCCCTACTTCAATCGTGTAGCTGATTCCTGCTGATGACTCCGCATGTCTTTTGTAACAAAGTAAGGACTAGAATCAGTTCGGGCTGGTAATTGCTACATAAATAACGAGATATATAAAATGATTTCCACAGATTGTAATTACAGTCATTGAATTTTGCTTCTCAGTTAAGAACTGATTCTACCGTCATTAATTTTTTTGAATTGGGAATTACGTGTCTATGTAACATTTTTACATGGAAACATACATTGTAAAATTATATGTGGAATTTGGATAATTCGCATCAGGTGATTGATTTTCTTGTTAACTGAATAACATGTGATTGTTATTTCCAAGTTATAATTGGTCTGTTATTATATTGGAATTCCAGATTGGAATTTCAGCCAATCATGACACATCATCATCTCAATAATTTGCTTCACTAACAATTGTTTTTTCATTCACCTTCGAAATGAATCATAGACATCAGCGCATTTTTTATTTGTATGAGAAATTCGCACTGAGTTTTGTGATACTCATATCTCAAACCCAAACCTGAATGAAAAACTGTTGGGTATTTTCAAAATTTTTGCCAAAGCAAAAAATCTGGATATTTTGTACACAAATAGTATCCTTATGATTCGGATACAGATATTTTTATGGTTAACTATTCAGATATGGAACTCCCTATATATTGAACATTTTTTACCTGATCAATCTTGGGTAGTATCAAAAGATAGTCAGTGATTAGGGATTATGATATTTCGAAAAGAAACTTTTGTGAAAAAATCATCAATCGAAACAGATCAGCAATTCAAAATTCTGTAACGGAAAGAGTATTTATTTTCTTTCACCTTTCCTGAAAGGTTTTAAATCATCTGCATGCTTTCTTCATCGTCATCTCCCTCTTATACGAGATGAAAGCATTTAAAATTCTGAAAATTTCAAATGATGAATTCATTTCAAAAAACAGTCAGACAATTTTCATTGTTGGTCAATGAAGTATTTTATCATTATTTTTTTAACCTGGTCGGTCCCTATTCCCTGAGGCCCCGATACATTCAGGAAGGCGCGCCAGCATTATATTATCAACCCGCGGGGTAAGTGATAATTGCGTGTTATCATTACTATTATTATTATTATTTTCAACCTAAGTTTGCGTTGGTCAGGCCCTATCCCCCGAAGCCCCGATTCATTCAAGAGGGCGCGCCAGCACTATCAACCAACGACCACTCCCCACACCGTGGGGTAAGTGATCATTGAGTCCGAGAATCATGTGCCCTGAGGGAGCGCAATTTGCCAAGAATGACGGCCTTCTGTCTTGATGCGGCAAGCCGCCCTGATTTCACCAAGGACTCCAATAATCTAAATAATCATTTTGAAAGGGTCGACTAGATAAAGTCTGCGGAGTTCAAAGAGAAAATCTAAATAAATAGCGTTCTTCTCTGGTGGTCGAGAAGGTCTACATCAGGCTTATTAGCTTGTATGAGTCTGAGGATGGGGAACGAATAGTTCAAATAAATTCAGCACTTCACGTTCCCCACAATGAATTCAATATCCCCGGGGCGTAGGGCAATATCGGTGTCTCGTCAATACCGTATGAGTGCCTGATTATTATATTTGTCACTACCATTTTATGTTTTCATCACATAAAATGCATACGGTTTTAAAATTGAATGAAATCATCGATTTATGACATTTTAAGAATCGTTTCCTGTGGTGGTGAAAGCCTACGTTCTTGTATTATTCTTGATAAACATTGAATTGAGACTTCATAATGTTAACATTTCTTTATGGCAATTCTGACTTCAAATTTGAAATTTGGCCATGTAGACCGTCTAGGAAAATACTTTTTATAATAATAAACATATTTTGGAACTTAACTTTGTTTTATTTTACTTCAATAATAAGGAAGGTGAATTTAGAATATTGGTTATATTCGTAAATTAAGGTTTATTTTTACATTTTTTCTATAGGTATAAGAAGAATGGATAAGTTGAAAATTTTGACAGAAACATGCAATATTGTATTTGATTGTCATCATCTGTCATTTATTATTATTATTATATCAGATAACTGAAAAGTCCTATCTAATTCATCTAATTCATTATTAAGAGATTCGTTCAGGATTGTTGTTGAATGCATCAATAATTATCTAATTGTAACTCGGCAAAGTCAGAGTCCCGAAAGTTTTGGAAAAATGATTTAACTAGATAGACTAAATATTCATGAAAATAAAATATGAATTGTGTGGTGTTTTGGTTTTCAGAGACCTTCAAATATATTATTGAAGATCTATGATACTCATTGAATATTGCTGAATTCCTGTGATCAGAATCATCTTCTAGGTGAGGTAGATTTTGTAAAAAAAAAGTTTGTTGCTTTGAACAGTATTGTAATCATCGTATGACTCACATTGTTATTCCGTCCGATTTTTTTTGGAGAAGTAGGACTTTTGATGTAAAACATCTATAACCATGCGCAAGAAACTGTGCGATTCTCTTTCCACTGGTTCGGCGTTACGCTATCTTTCTCGCCACACTGAGCTCGGCTACTGAAGTGTATAAAATATTGTCTACCACAGTATACATAATCTGTGTTTTATAAAACAAATTCTTAAAAATAATCAAAAATAAAATATGTCTGACAGTGACAATTTAGAAAAGTGAAATTGAGCAGCCTCCTGCAAAGAAACCAAAATCACACTAAGACGCACAATCAAGCCATCAGTAAGTTAATTATACAGTGTGTAAAAGCCAAATGGAATACGATACGCATTTTAACAAAATCTCGAAACACGTCAAATTTAAATTATAATTTGACATATTTCAACGAAAAAGTGCTACCCCTACTTTCAACCCCCTTAAACTTATTTCATGTTAAGGTACTGATGATGAGAAAGTAAGCAAAAACCATAGCAGATGGTATCCTTTGAAAAACTGTAAATAATTTCCGTGGCAACGTTAGTTTAAAACGCATTTTCAACTTGTTATGTATGTTACTACAGTACTTGTCAGTATTTTAATTTATGTTTAAAATTCGTTAACTTCAAGTCTGACAAATGGTAAGATTAAAGGAAATGCATAAAATAACAGTTTTATAAATGATTGGTTACGAAGATAAAACCTGAAAACAACAGAAAGTAGATCATCTATTTCATGAGAATGTTCCCAATTTAGCGCCCATATCTCAAGCAACAATGAACAAAATAGAGAAGCAGTTTCGCGAGCTTGGTCATGTGGGGCAGATAGAAAAGCAGTTACCAATGCAATGAGTGATGAACTCAAATTAGATGTGATGCTTGAGTTTGAGGAAAACCCACATACA
>WOGO01004409.1:0-13299 GCA_015342085.1 Leptinotarsa defecta | reverse complement strand
CCCCTTTAATTAGAAATCAACGTGTCCGAGCTTTTTTTAAAAATCTTACTTTTTATATTCGAAAACGGCTCTGTTAAGTTTTCGTTGTTACACACTGTATAACCATGCCATAGAAGAATAAATTTTTATTGATAACGAGCTACAAAAGCACCTGACATTAAAAGGGCAAAGCTCTTGAAACAACCTAAAACATCAAGATGTTTCTAAATTGAATATTTTCATTATTGTCTCTGTTCTTCTGAAGTTTCACTAAATATTAATAAACGATTATTTTGCTGGGGTATTTCTTTCATTAAAAATCTCTTCTCATTCTTATTAAATTTTATTTTTATTGTTGTTTTATAATTTCACAAATAAAAATACAGATAAGTTTCACCACATTTATATATACGAACAGCACTGTTTTTTCTTCTGATAGGTCTCAAGCTGCTTATTTTCTGTCATTATTTGTATGTAATAAACAGTGTGGGTTCATGGAACTAATTGCACCGCACTGTTATGCTCTGTTGGGAATTATTCACATTTTCAACTTTCACAACAAGAACGTATTTAAATATTTGATGTTATCGTGGAAGGTACCTTAGTTTTGATAAGCCGTGGAATCAACCTAGGATGCGGGTAGTTCAATGATCCACAGGAATTATGAATTGTGTACATTCTAAATGAAAATTTAAAGAGCTTTAGTGTATCAGCTATTCTGAAGGAAAGTTGTGAAGTTTATGCAAAACTTTTACTACAATCCAACAAACTTCAATATTGTTCAAGTTCAGATGTGTTTCTATTTCAAGGTTAACCAGTACATGGAAAAAAAATAAAGAAAATATGGAGAAAACCTTCAAAACCGACATTATAGTCGATTCATTCAACATTGGATTGACTCCTAAAATTTGATGAAAATTTTACAAGTTGATAAGTAATTTTGAACGTAATGCACCCATTATTAACTCTATCCAACTCTAAAAGGTTAATGTCACTTATACAATGAATGAGTATTAGATACGTGGCCTGTTCAAAAAGTAAGGTGTTCAAATTTCGCATGCTACATACAGTCGATCAGCGAATTTTTTATGTTTGTTCGAACAAATCTTCAGGGTTTGAGCTGTTTAGCATGTTTACTATGTTGGTGAGAGTGTTTTGCGTCTTTCTCTATGTTTTGCTATCGTAAAAAATGGAGCAAAGAAATGTATTCAAATTTTGTGTAAAAAATGGAATAAGGTGCTTAAAATAATTGAAATATTGACAGTGGTATACGTTGATTGTACTTTGAATAAGAAAACTGTGGTACTAGCTTTCCACAAAAGGCCGAGCAAATGTGAATTATGACGCTCTTCCTGGACGCCCCAGCACATCTATAATCGATGAAAATGTTGAGAAAGTGAAATTGCTGAAGATATCGGCATATGGCTAGAACTCCCGATGCAATACGCCACGGTAATAGAAGAAAAAAATGAGCAAAACCTTCACATTTGATCAAACGTGCCGTGCTTTTTAGTCTTGGCCCTTCTGGGCTCTTCCATTGGGACGATTGAACTTTGATTTCGATTCGTTACCAGTTGTGACCCTCCTAAGTAAATCTGGATCACCGTTGACGTCATTAAACAATTCCTGAGCAATGCTTATGCGGCGGTATTTTGGTTAAAATTCAGCAATTTCGGAACGATCTTTGCTGCCCTACACTTCATGCCCAAAGTTTCCGAAAAAATTGCATGGCCTGAGCCAACCGATATGTCGATATCCTCGGCCACTTTACTATAGATAACTAAGCCAAAGGATTAAGTGGGGAATGGAAAAAATACCAGCGTGGTTCAAACAAGCGGCTGGACTAAGAATTTTAGGACCTAGTGACACCTAAGGCCAAACGTTACACCCATGCTCAATTACTAAAGAGATGGGATTCGGTCTTGCCAGGATCACCCTGGGAAGCTGGCGCCGAAGAAATATCTGGCGAAGACCAGGAAAAACCTACGCCTAAGAGTAGGATTTGTGACTGGCCACTGTCAACTGAGGAAACACCTCCATATTATAGGGCTAGTGAACACACTTGAATTCAGGATGTGTGAAAAGGAAGATGAAACTGTCAGGCATGTCTTATGCGAGTGTCCAGAGATATCGTCAATAAAAGAGTGTGTGTTCGCCGAGTCATGTCCTACACATGCCGATGTATAAGGGATGTATCGTAGTAAACTGTCCACCTTCCTGGAATGGACAGGATGGACGATGACCTAGGAGGACAACTCCTCGGAAGGATGTACAATGGGTCACATGTGGCCTAAGTGCTGAGGACCTACACCCCCCCACCATACTCTACAGATACTGATACAGATCCTCAGCAACTTCTCTAATAGTAATTCGATGATTCTTTATAATAATCTTCTTCCCTTTCTCAACATTTTCATCCATTGTGGATGTCATTTACATCGACCTTCTGTCTCTCACTAAAAAATCTGAACATGCTAAATAGCTAAAACTGTGAACAAATGCGAAACGAGTATACCGACATGAAAAAATTAAAAAATCGCTAATCGATTTTGAACATCCAACTGATTTTTTGAACAGACCTTGTACATTAGATGTTGAATCACCAATGATAATCTGAAAAGTAAACATTGCCATTCTGATTTCAACAGTTAATCGTACGAAAAATACAGAGTAAACAAAAACCTCATGCGTGGTTACATACTCATAATTGTTATTTTTATTCTTTTGAAACGAACATCAATTGGCTGACTCCGTACCATCAGAACAATGGTGTTTACATACTTCCAACACAATGTATAACAGGAAATTTTACGCGCTGTTGTAGATTTGTGAGGTGAAAGATCTTGGGATTCTACTTCATTCAAAATCATATCTTTTGTGCAGCATTTTCAGTGTTCTATTGTTCAAGTGTAACGTCACACTTGGCATGCATTGCCAAGTGTGTGAAAATGATACATCAAATGCAGAAGATATAAATATACAACTATCAAAGCAACTATTAAGCTCATGGCAACAATAGGAAATATATTTGGTCAACGTAAGACAAATTTCAATGCAAATGTTTTGAAAAATATGATTTGTCCCTTCTTAGGTTTAGTAGCAAATTTAACGGTTTTACGAGGGTGGTCTGAAAAGTTTCCCTCCTCAACTTGAAGATGTTAGCACTTGTAAATAAAAGCTAGTGAATTTCGTTGTTCATCTGTTGACAGTTACTCACCAATGTTTCAGCCATTTTGGACGCGCAGTTTTTATGCATTAGTCGGTTGCCACAAAGTATTGCCAAAGAAGGTGTAGTTGGTTACTGATGTCACTAATATTAGATTTATAAAGAATGTATATCATTTTAAAGATTATAATACTTGGGTACTGCAGGACCGAAAGTTAGTCAAGTAATCTTTTGAAAAATAGATCTGCCTACCTATTTTCGATAAACTGTTACATTGCACAAAAATAACAATATACAGATGTATCCTCATCCAGCTTCAGCTTCTTCTATACATAACCCACACTGTTTATTTTCATAGGAAGAAAGTTTGGACATAATGGGGCAATACAAACCCGAAATCTTTTGTTAAAGGTAAAAACTATCATCTCATTACGTGTGCTTGCATGCTTGATTTGTTTAAGAGATTATCATCAATATTTCTGTTGATAGTAGCTTATTATTTTTGGTATGAACTTTGAGTCATTTTATCTAACATGGTGGTTTAGTATGTTCACCAGAAGGGAAAAAACTTCCTAGTCCATGACACCACCTTTTCGGTTGAAGTCACAAATCTTGCTCGCTAGAAACAGATGGGTCGAAATCTGCCGAATTTGGATTGGTAAGTGGGCGGGATTCGGTCGAAATATTGAAGAAAACCAATTGATAAATTGTCGACATTTCGAAACTTGATTGTTTCATCTTCAGCACTGTGAAATATATGTCCTGAAGTATAAGTCTTGAAGATGAAACAAAGTTTCGAAACGTCGAAAATTTGACAATTTTTTTTCTTCAACATTTCGACCGACTTTTCACCAACTTGACAAGCGAAATCATATTAAACGGTCGCCATCCTATTCAATTATACAAACTTTACCGAATCCCTTTAAAAAATAATTTATAACAAATAAGTACCAATACTTTTCTAAGAACATACTAAACTTCACTATAATATTTTTGTTACTCAGATATTATTTATACTTTCAGGTTACACGTAGGTATCCATTGTCCAAAAATTATTATTCTGCTACAAAAATAGTAAAAGATAAACATTTCAAAACTGATCAATTTGTACTTATATGGTTTTATTGACTTTGTTGTATGAAGGTTTTTAGCTGTGTTCTTAAGGTAGAAGTCAAAGTTGAAGAAAACTTGGTTTTTTTGTCAATATTTCGGAAGTTTTATAACTTTTCTCGAACTTAGTACTAGTACTAATGAAGTTTTCTTAGATAGGCCTTTAATTGTTACCGTAAGTTTCCATTTATGAGTTTCTTCGCAGAGAGATAATATTTGAAGAACCAACACCAAGAACCAACCTAATTGTGTTGTATTTCCTGTAAAAAAATTGCGTTTTATTTACACTTGGCTTCACTGACGAAGGCAATAAACCAGAAACATATAAGGTATCCAATTGATTATAGCAAATCCTTGAGGAAATGTAGAGAAAGAGTGGGTATGGCGATGGGACCAAAAGACCCATGTATGTTGAACCTCAAAACGATGAGTAGCCACATTCCGTCTCGTATTTCCGATATGTTCCGCTCTTGGTGGAATCAAATGTGCCAAGTCACTTGAACACTTTCCGTGAAAGTATCTCTAGAAGAGAAACAAATCTCCAATCTTTCTTCAATGTTCCAGACTATCAAAGTTGTTCCCTGTCTCCAGTTAGGCGTATGGCTCTTTCCCAAAGGCTACTAAGGTGTGTACAGATTTCTGGTTTAGAACTGTGTTCCAAGCCATTGAAAAGCAGTCTTTGCAATTCCAGCGACATGATTTTGCCAAGGCATATTGGTGTCGTTTTTAACACCCAAGAAACGTATCGAAGCAGAAAGCGGAATTGTCTGTCGCGACATTATTATATCCGGTTCGGAGACATTTATCTTTTTGGAGAAAATCGATGCCTGGGTTATTGTGGCATTTAATTGAACCTGGTTACTTCCACTCCAAATCGCTTTTAGATTCTTAATAAGATAAGGAACCTCTTGCTGTCGGTGAAGATGTGCCCCCGCAGCCAATGTCTTGGCATCCAAATGGAATGACGAGACAAGTGTGCTGTCGTCAGCAAAGCAATATATTGCTTGCTGCAGCTTCTTTCTTTGATATTAAGGATGCGTTTGACAGTACCTTCTTATGAATCATCCATGCGTCAAGAGAAAAGACATCCTAGTCCATGGCAAATATAGTAAAATAATGGGGAGGGGCATTCAGCAGACGCTAACTATTGTTAGAGGATGGATTGGGAAGAAAGGGCCAAACAAAACGCCATCCAAATCTACCATATTAACATTCAAGAGGGTTAAGATAGAGGGACTAGGACCTCTGAAATTTCGAGCTGAGCAGGTTGACTTGGAATCGCCATATAGAAAGAATGAAGAGAAAGGCGGAGGTAGCCCCGATGATGACCAATTACATCTAAAAAAAGACAGAAAAGATTGATGGTTGAGCAAATAATAACCTCCACTTTTCCTAGCGACCAAAGATAAAATAAGCGACCGCTATTGACAACTTAAAAGGGTGAAAAGACTAACCTGTTTGGTAAAAACTGGAGCAATATGAAGCACACCAATAGCAGCATTGAAAAGACTTGTGAATCAACTACTTTTACACTTATGATGCACTGTTTGGAACCTTTGGTGTAGTAATAAATATTACTGGAGTATTACTTTCGCACTATTACTTTTACACTTTGTATAATGGGGAAATGAGAATTCAGAGACACTACCTTTTCGGTTGAAGTCAAAAACTTTGCTCGCTAGAAACACCTCGTATACAGATGTGTCGAAATCCGAACATAGGATGGGAGCCGAACTAACAAAATGTCTGAATTAGTGTTCTTCCCGAAGAGACTGAATGAGGAATGACGTGAAGAACCGAAACAGCTGGCGAATAGGGATAGATTGACCCTGCACTAAGTGTTAGGACATTCTGGAATTACAGGCAACAATAAAATTTAAACCAATCATTGGTACGAAGTCATATCAGATAGACCCTAGGAGCAAGAAGCAAGAAATCGACTCAAGGGCAGTCAAATCCAGGAAAAGATCGGAAAAAAATCAATGATCCATGACCCTGTATTGTTTTCCGCACAATCATATCTTTAACCATTTTCAAAATAGCAATAGTTGGACAATGGAATATGTAACACACTCAATATCGGTTTTGGAAATAGAATTAAGGTTTCTGTATTATGTATTTATTGCATTAAGATACAGTCCGATAAACCAATTGTAATACGTGTTGAACTTTTCCAGATGGCGTTAACGAGTGTAGGGAAGCTCCGCAGAGAACCCTGCACCAAATGCGCGCTTCCAGTATTCATAGCAGAACGTCTGAACGTAGGAAAACTTCTCTTCCACCGCACCTGCTTCCGCTGCGCGCGCTGCGACAGTCAGCTCACTCTTGCCAACTACTACGAAACAGAAAACAGCGAATTCTGCTGCGAAATCTGCCCGGACGAGGAGAAACTCATGTCGAAAAAAGCTACCGAAACTCTCCTTCTGCGATCTCTGAGCGACGAAGAGAAAAGCGCCAGTTTGAAAATGATCACCAATGACCCAGATGAATTCAGCACCATGTTTGAAACAGCCTTGGAAAGCGTTGGCGGAGACAAGAGTTCGGGCTCAGATTACGACCAAGCTCGGTCTCGGTTCTTCAAAGCTCAGATTGAAAGTAGCGATTCGGGGGCTGATGAAGAACCCCCCGATCTTCCTAAATCCTCACCTCCCGATCTTTCAAAATCCTCACCCCCCGATCTTCCGAAATCCTCACCCCCCGATCTTTCAAAATCGTCACCCCCCGATCTTCCTGAATCCTTACTCCCCGAGTTGGCCAAGAGTGACAAGACTGACCCCAAGGACATAGTAGTGGACAGTGCGCGATCCGATAGCAGTTTTCCTGACAGACCTACCAATGTAAATATTAGTACTAAAGTTAGTGTTAACAAAAGAGAAAGTTCCACCCCTAGGCTGGATGAATCTCATAATGTTGTTACCAAAGATGTATCCGCACAAGAGGGTGACGTTTCATTGGTCAAAACTCGAATGCGATTGTTCGAAAGTAATCTCTCTAAAGATTCTGATATTAGTAAGTCTGATGTATATAGAAAATCACAAGGTAGTGAGAAAGTGCCTAAAAAGCAAGAAAAATCGCCCGTAATAACCATTCCACTTATTAGGTTAGAAGAGTTAGAAAATTTCGACGACCGTTCGAACAGGGAAGATGATAAAATCATCGGTGAACCAATAGTTTCGATAGATGAGAATGAAAAAAAGCACAGCATTCAAGAGGACATTGTTTCAAGTGAAGGCATTGTTGAAGAAACCCCGTGCACTAATCAGGAACCGGAAGTAAAGCCGATTCAGGATAGTCCAATTAGTGACAAAACAGAAAACGTAGAACCTGTGAACAAGGAATCAATCCCAGCTCAGGACATTGGTGTAGAACCAGAAGACTCGATCATCATACTAGATTCCATGGAGGAAAAAGTTGACGATATTATACTAGTAGGAGACTCACCACAGAAGACTGATTCCCCAGTAGCTGATGCTAATTCGGAGATGAACGATAATATCAGTGATGAATCTGTTGTAGCACAGCCAAAAAAGAGCGAATACTCTTTCGCATCTACTGTATCTGTAATTATATCTGACGAGAGTGAGAAATCCCCTAGTCCTGTGAAAGAAGACGATGAGGTGCCTCCACTGAAAGGACCATGTGAAGAAGAAAGCCATGTGGCAGATAACTCGATTTCCTCTTCATTCACAACTTCAGCAGAATACCCTGCAGAACTGGATCCGTTTGGAGAGGAAGCTGAGGATGAAGAAGGTCAACCTGAAGGCTCTTGCAACCGATCCCTCAATCCCTTCGGTAGTGAGGACGAGGAAGAGCAACCTGAACCGAAGAAAAAGATTATACCGAGTGTTTCAGACGGACTCATAAAAGGTACTCCAGATCACCTCTCCAGGGTACATGTGGAGAGGATAAGCATAAATCCCTTCGATGAAGATCCCAGCGAGAAACCTTCCAAGCCTTTGGTAAGTCCGAGAATGAGGAAGAAAAAGGTAATTCCCAACGCAGCCGATCGAGATATACAAGGGACTCCTGATCACTTGGCAGGTGTACTTATAGAGAGGGTTAGTGTGAATCCATTCGACTCTCCTCAACCAGTAGCCAGAAAGAAAAAACTTATTTCACCCGCAAAAGAGAGCCTCAACCCGTTTTCCAGTGATGATGAAGACCAAGAAGAGATGGCTGTTAAACAACCTGTACCAAAGCCAAGAGTATCAAGGTAATATCTCAATTAATTTTGAAATAATATACAGGGCGACTACTCACCAGAATTTTTTTAAATATAATTTCATTATAAAAACCATTTTGTTTTCCAAAGAGGTACTGATTTTTTTCAATTTGGTTGAGTAGTTCTCAGTAAATAATGATAATTCAAAAATATCAATTGTTTCTAATAAAATTAAAATATATCGTGGATGGATCAGAAAACAATGACAACAATAAACCAGGTTCAGAGAGTAAACAGTAATGCTTGTTATAAAAAGAAAAATTTGGAATTGTCAAACATGACGGCTTAGCTAGCCCTAAAGGTCATCTTTTCGAATTAATTTGCATGCATGCATTCTATCCGTACCACTTTGACACGCATAACTGTTAGAAACATATGTACATCTGTAACTAATGTCTCGTAACGTAACTACGTTACACTACGGCAGATGGAGACGAAGTGCTGTTCATTTCATCCGTACCACTTTAACACTCGTACCTGTTAGGCGTGTATGTATTCATAACAAATACCGTGGTATTTTATCCATACCACTTTCATGCGCGTATATGCAAAGCATATTTGTAACCAATAAGTCGTAATGTAACCACAAAAATGTTACGGTACGGCTATCGAACGCTGAGTGCTGTTGCATTTTATCCGTACCACTCTGACATGCGTACCTATAAGAAGCTCACATCTATTTGTGAGGAATAATACTAATGTAATCACGAAAAAGTAGAAATGAAGTACCGATGAATTTTATATGTACCACTTTGAATCGCGTATGTTGAAGGTGTATCCATTTGTAACGTTCCGGTACGGATAGCGACGAAGTACTGTTACTTCTAACAGGTACATGGTTACTTGTGAGAAGCGGGAATCCATTCGTAACGAATGATTCGTAATCACGACAGGTTACGGCTAGTGGAGACGTAGTACCGTTGTGTTTTATTCATAACACTGATACGCATATATGTAAGGCGTATTTGTAACTAATAACCCATAATGTAACAACGAAAACGTTACGGTAAGGCTAGCGAAGACTGAGTAGTGTTGCATTTTATCCGTACCAGTCTGACACGCTTACCTGTAAGAAGCTCACATTCATTTGTGAGGAATGATACGTAATGTCATCACGAAAAAGTTGCGGTATGGCTAGTGGAAATGAAGTACCGTTGAATTTTATCTGTACTACTTTGAATCGCCGTATGTTGGACGTATAACGTTATGGTACGGCTAGGTTACGGCTAGTGAAGACGGAGTACCTTTGTATTTTATCCATACCACTTTGATATGCATATATGTAAGGCGTATTTGTTACTAATAACCCGTAATGTAACCACGAAAACGTTACGGTAAAGCTAGCGGAGACGGAATACTGTTGCATTATATCTGTATCACTCTGACATGCGTACCTGTAAGAAGCGTACATCCATTTGTAAGGAATGATACGTAATGTATTCACGATAATGTTACGGTACGGCTAGTAGAAATACAGTACCGTTGAATTATATCCGTACCACTTTGAATAGCGTATGTTGGACGTGTATCCATTTGTAACAAATTACCCGTAGCATAACCATGGAAACTTACCCTATGATTAGTGAAGTAGAGACGGAGTACTGTTGTATTTTTATCCTTACCACTTTGTAACATGTACCGTACGGGCCGAAACACCACTTGATGGTTTTTAACCGTCACATCAAAGGATTGTTAGTTACACGACGTTGTTTCGTTCCTCATCCGAATAGAATGACTGATACGGTCAAAGCTCCAAATGCTTTTGAAAGTGAAGCGTGTCAGCCGAACATGTAGGTACGGTGGTACTTTACGGGACATCGTCTCATATGAATACGCACCTACAAGCCAAACCACCATTGCATGCGACATTATTTCGTACCTACTCCGTTTGGTTACGTTACAGCCAGAACTCAGAAGGCTTTCGAAGCGATCCATGTAATCTTTCAACGAGCCGAACGTGTCAGGTGTTACGCTTCATCTCCTCAAATTTAGATAAAACAATGTGTGTGTGTGTGTGAGATATCATCGAAACTGTTCATTTGTTTGAAAGACCTATTGATGCCATTTAGTGAATGTGCTTCATTCACTAAATCAACCGCTGTGTGAACCGGTGGTTCGAACCGCAAGGCCAGACGAACGATTTCCACTTCCTATCATCGAACCTGTGGTAGGAATCACACGTTGAAATGTAAGGCCTCGTTAGTCGTTAGCCCGCATAAGTTGTAGTTCGTAGGGGGCGACAGCTTGTTAACGGAAACAGAATATAACGTCGTTCAAATGCCTGCTACATCTTCTGTGGGTGGAACGCATGGCATGAGTTATGTGGGCTTGGAAGACCGTTATGGTTTGTGGCTTATTCTCACACACTTGCGACTTGAAAAACCCCACAAGAAAAAGTCTTACGGAGTCACATCGTACGATATCGTTGGCCAGTTCACATTGTTGCATTTAAAATTATTACTTATTTTATTGAGTCTCATTCTACACACATGGTTGTTGGTTACTTCCTGTCACCTGTCGGCTCCTCATGGAACACATTATATAACTATACTAGATTATAATAAAATAAATGACACATGTTACATATCTCTCTTTCACAAAGTAACAATAAAAAAAACAATAATTGTCTATACCTTAAAGATTTATTTATGATTCTACACATATGGTTGTTGGTTACTTCCTGTCACCTGTCGGCTCCTCATGGAACACATAATATAATTGTACTAGATTATAATAAAATAAATGACACATGTTACATATCTCTCTTTCACAAAGTAACAATAAAAAAACAATAATTGTCGATACCTTAAAGCTTTATTTATGTAATGTAATTGTACTAGATAATAATAAAATAAGTGACACATCTAACATATCTCTCTTTCACAAAGGTTTATTTATGATTCTACACACATGGTTGTTGGTTACTTTCTGTCATCTGTCGGCTTCTCATGAAACACATAATATAATTGTACTAGATTATAATAAAATAAATGACACATGTAACATATCTCTCCTTCACAAAGTAATAATAAAAAACAATTATTCTCTATACCTTAAAGGTTTATTTATGATTCTACACACATGGTTGTTGGTTACTTTCTATCATCTGTCAGCTTCTCATAGAACACATAATATAATTGTACTAGATTATAATAAAATAAATGACACATGTAAAACACATCACCTCTACGTGAAATGACCATGGCCTCAAATCGCTCGTGTAGAATATCCAATGTGGGATATCCTGGGATCTATGGTCGTTTACATTCAGTTCCAGGGTGCAGTCCTAAGTGACGACGCAAAATTTGCCAAGTTGTGGTCTGCGAAAGGCTGAGTTCTTGTGAGAGACGCAGAATCCACTGCCCCGAATTCTCATGTACACTCTCACAGACAGAGGCAATGTTTTCGGCAGATCTTGCATTTCATCGACGTACGGGTGTTGGTCGATCATTTACTGAATCAGTGGATTCAAATTTATCTACCACATTGCGATTAGTCCTCTTGGTAGGACGATTATGGCGACCGTAAAATCGGGGAAGCGCGCGGTACGTTGCCTGAACAGAACACCCATTTTGAAAAAACAATTTAAATATTTGCACGTGTAGTTTGGAAAATAAATAACAACTGATTTGACATATGTAGCTTCAACAAGATGGCCGTTGTCAATTTTCAAAGTTGGGAAGTCCCTGTTGAAGGTGGATCATTGGCTAATATGGATACATGCCTTTGTACTGACAGTTGTAATACGTTATATCTCCTTACTCTGGTAACGCAATATTTTATTTGTCCACAGAATATATCAATACAGTTTCGTATCACGAAAATTGTCAATTTCGCACTGACCATGGTTTTAAATTGCTTGTCTGTAGTCACCAAACGAAGGATAAGTCTTTGTATGGTATCGCTCATGTTGGTGGCATTGAAAAAAATACTCACAACCATCCTCGTATAAATTGCAACACATCCAACCACTTTAAGCAGCTTGCGCTTGTCTGTAGGTGTTCTTCAATTATATGCAACTGCATAACGAAACGTGTCAAGTTCATCAAGTCGTAAATAAATTTCATCATGAACCACCGGATTTTCTCGTAGAAAGTATATAATACCCGCATTCCGAACAGAATAGTTTAATGATACACCACCGTATCACACAGATATCTAATTTACCTACATAGATAAACCCGAATGACCGTTATTACAAACAAAACAAAACAATGAGCATCAAGAAACGCAGCGGTGGCTCAGTACGATTCTCATTCGTGTTGAATTAACTTCTTGGTGTTAGTTTACTACAGAAAAAAAACGGAAATGCGGTTAAATTCGAATTGGTTCGTCCCTTTTCATGCTCTGCTCTAGCAGTGAGTCATCTAACTGGTTAATATGCGATAAGTGTCTCCTACTGCAATAATATCTTCATTGTTTTATTGGCGGTGTTTTATTCAACTTCGACTGAGAATATTAGATTAGTAATGCTCAAATATCGTGTCACTAGGACGTCAGTTCAACCGGCAGAGCCGAAGCCTAGGGAGACCGGACAGTTGTCCTTGAACACGAAGATCAATTTTGGGTCCAACTCCTCGATTTCGAGTGGTAGTGCGTACGGTAGTGCGAGGAAGAAAAAGCCCGCTCCCAGGCCGCCGATTCCGACGAAATTCGATGAATCCGCCAACAGTTCCTTGACTTCGAGTCCAAATCACAGTTTGGTAAGTTATTTTTCATTATAGCAGGGGAGCCCACGATACAAAATGGGGATTTACTCGAGCGTCATTGAGACATATTAGGTTGCAAAGCTTAGATGATAAGTAGAAAAAAATGTTATATA
>WOGO01004408.1:0-13299 GCA_015342085.1 Leptinotarsa defecta | reverse complement strand
ACACGCCAGATGAAGCCATTGTATGGCGAAACACGTGTTGCGTTTTTGTAAAACAATTTAGTGAAAATCTCACAATAAAGTGTTTCTGGAATACGTTAGTTATGGATTTTCATCAAGTATCGGCCGATATACTTTTGAATACTTTCGAATATTCTGTACCATTTCATATTTTTCGAAAGGGTGAATATTCCAGCGTATCAATTGTCTCCTCATTGTTTGAATTCCTGCATTTCATGACTCCTTGCAACTCTTATAGTTAGTTGTTACGTTGACTTATACAACTGGAAAAGTATAAACAATCCGTGAGTATCGAACTTAAACACCCAGGATCACCACAATGCAACTGGAGAAAATGTGGATATCAGTAAGAAACATATTCTCTGCTTCAACCAAGGATGGAAATATTTGTCAAAATTTCATATTCAATGATCACAGATGATAGTCGTGTGTTTCGAAAGCCACATAAAGTAGGCCATGCCACCGAGCTGTCATTTCCTCCCTTATTCATGAGACCCTGCAGGACAAAAAAGATACTCTTAAATATGTAAATCTCAAGTCGTGATCTCAAGAGAGCACTGTTCATTTTTTCTTGCAACATTTATTGTTATATCTACCTCATGCTTGGAGCTTGCGATATGAATGACTTGTGGCAACTGCTTGTAAAATATTCACGGATGCGAAAACGGAGTTTTTAGATTTATGAGGGAGGAGAACGAAAGGGAATATTGAATTGATTCGCAGTGAATAGTAGAGTGTACATTTCTTTGTATAAGTGAAAGAAACGTTTGTTTTCCGTTTCAAGAATGATGGATCAGATCATAATGAGGTTTTTGTGATATGTAATCAGTTTCAAGTACAAAATGTGTTATGAATTTTGAGTCTGATAAACACCGTCATAGTATCATCATAAATAAATATAAATTGGTTAAGGTTTTTGCGGCCCAGATTTTCGGTGTTACTATCTTTGTTCGGGTTTTAAGGCCGTCGTCACCACCAGTCGCTGACTTCTTCAGAGGTTTATTCATCCTGATGGGTCATCGCCAGTTATGGCGTAGTACATGATTTTGACACTGCAAAAGTAGATACATTTTTTGATGAAAATGTTTCCGATTGATTTTAAGCTTTTCCTGGTTTTAAAAAGAAAATAGTTTTTTCAGGTGGAGTTTGAGCAGTGAGTAATACGAGTAAGTCTACATCTTCACCAACAACAATAGTTTTATTTGTTAAATTGAATTGCTCTATTGATGTTTCAATTATCAATACATCAGCATCATTATCAACTCATTTCACCAGTGAATTTTCTTTCAACATTGAAATGAACGGAGACTTGTTGTTAGTATTTGTAAAAAAGTTTTGTTGACTTGTTGGGACTGTCATATTTTCATCAAATAAAATATCAATGGATGTAGATGATGGTAAAGTTCGACGACTTTGTTCTGCAGCTTTGGTATTTCTCGTGCAATCATTCCGTGCCATCAAAAGGTAAGACCTCGTTAATCCTTATCTCGCACAAGTTCCGACTTCTAAGGGTTGTCGATTACAACTTTCACATCTATCTGAATTGTTATATCTCAAAAACGGTGGCTCGTAGGGAAAAAACTACTGAAACATTTTTTGTGGATAATTTTATGATCTACAAGTTTTGTTCAATACGATAAAACTCACCGTTTTGCTGAAAATCGCGAAAAACTCATTTTTTTTGATATTTGACCTCAAATAAATTATTTTCCATCGTTCATCGTTCATCAGTTCATCGGAATTTATGTCAACATGCCCAATAGCAAAGAAAGGCAAAGTACCTTTTTCATCTGGAACTTGATGTTGGCCTTGACCTCGCCAATCTTCTGAGCCATCGACTCTTGATGCGAGAGAAGACCAGGGAACTTGCCGGCTTTGTTTAGACCGGGCGCTAACAGCCTAGGGATCTGCTTGATGAGAGCATCAGAAACAAGGAAAGCATCATACTTCTTTGCCAGTTTTTCGACAAGTTTTTTGTTTTTGCTCAATTTGTTCAAGGCTTCCACTTCCATGAAGGGTACTCCGTTTGCCTTAGCTTCATCACAATGCTGCTGATCTCCAAGGACGCATACTCGCATTTTTGGGCCAGTTGAGTGCTTCAATTTGACGATTCCACTGAAACGCTTGCCCTTATGGGGATCGTAGTTTTTCAGACCGATTTGGATTCCTACAGTCTCCCAAAAGTTTCTCTTCTTGGTTTTGGAGATTTCCAATACATTATTCACGCATTCGTGAAGTGTATCACAAGACACCTTAGACGTCATCTTCACTTTTAGGAATTGGCCACTAACCCTAACTATGAATGAATGTCATTACGTGTTGCCATGAGTAGATTCAACTCATTCATGATATGAAGGCGTAACGTTATGAATATATAAGTGCTTTATCTTGTTATGTTATTCGGTTTGGTGCTGATGAGACAATGAAACCAGTATTTCATCATGAAAAGTTCATTTTGAAGTCAATTGTTTTCTTTCTTTCATCGAAAGTATGCCACATTTTTTGTATGAAGTAGAAGGGCAAAACTTTTCTCTCCTGAAAATAATAGTTTATATAAGGTCTTCCACGAGGGACTTCCGAACTTTGATAACGGCCATTTTGTTGAAGCTACATCTGTCAAATTAGTTGTGATTCATTTAATCACCATGAGCGGATATAGCATTTAAAAACACGTGTAAATGATTATCACAATGGGTGTTTTCCTTTTGGGCAACCTCACCATAGTCGTCCTACCGAGAGGACCACTCACAATGTGGTAGATGAATTTGAGTTCACTGGTTCAGTATGAGATCTAAAACATCTCTGCTATCTGTGAGAGTGTGCAGGAGAATCCGATGCAGTTGATTTCGCATCGCTCGCAAGAGTTCGGCTTTTCGCAGGCCACATTTCGGTGAATTTTCAGCCGTGACTTGGGCCTGAACCCGTACAAAATTCAATTGACCCAGGAACAGAAGTAAACGACCATAGACAACGACATATGTTAGCTCAATGAGTTCTGGATCAGTCAGCAACTGATCCTAATTTTCGTCAAAAAATCTTCTTCAGTGATGAGGCGCGTTTCTATGATGAGGCCAGTTCACATAACCACGTGGTAGGTGTAGCGATATTACTGTCGTTGCGCGGCTTCTTCGAACTTCTTGTGGTTCCCTTCTTGGAGATGCACAAGTGAGGGAGCTTTCCTACAGTGGCAGCCGATTTCTTGCCTTTATTCAAGGCGGTGCTCTTGGCGCCCGCCGCAGGAAGTTCCCTTGCTGTTGGAAATGACCTGCTATGCCCAGCCTCATTACAAGAGGTAAATTGGGGTGGACATTTCTATTCATCCCCAGCCACCGCCTTAGATTGAAGTGAGCACTTTTGTCCAGCCTCAGGATTAGTTTTTGTTGTTTCTTTCATGTGTATTCCAACGACTTACAAGGGAAGAGTTGGCCACTTCTGGCAGAGCCCCGCATTACCAAAGGTAGGCTGATTACAATGAGGTTTCACCCAGTTTTTCGAGGGGATCGTTTGTGACCGCATACCACCCTGCGGCCATTCAGCTGTCGGCACGATTCCTTACACCTTAGCTTGGGTAGGCTAGTCCACGGTGCTGTTTTGCAAATGGTTTTGAAGGGTTTTGGTTCCTCTCATCCTACTTATTTCTGCCACTGACCCCGTTACGATTTTTCTTCTGGATTTTTTTGAGTCTTCGGTGATTGCAAATGAGCCAAAAAACAAAGTACTAGTCAAAGCCAACATAACCAATGCCATCACTCAAATTTAGCCTAGTGTATTCGCCAAGTCATGGAAGATTGGACGTTTCGGATGCGCTCTACCCAGAAAAGCCGTGGTAGACATTTGAACGATGTTGTATTCCATACCTAATAACATATATGGGTCCTTCAAATGAATAAAAACTTTCGATGATTTCTCAGATATACTTTGTTTCATTTCAATTTAAAAATAGGAAGCGTTTAATGAAAAACTCTATACTTCTTCTGATTTATTAACTGGCAACTTTTATGTTCAATGAACTTGAAGGAATATCTTAAATACACCTTTACATCTCATTGTGTTCACTGTCAAATAGTAAATGTTATTAACAAATTGATTCAGGCTTTCGCGGCCGATATATCCATTGTTATCGCTTGTAAATACAACGAACGAGAAATCACTAGTCAACGGTGAACTATCAAGATGAATAAACCTCTGAGGAAGCAAGCCAGCCACTCATGCTAGCGAAACGTTAGGTTGACTCTGGTTGACTCTGTGACATATATTTTTCACTACATGGCATTGAAATGATATTTATTATGGGGTATCATGGTAACATTTCTCATAATTGAATTATTTAATCAAACAATGAACCTAATGTAATTTTTCATATTACTTAGATAATTCTCAATCAGCTGCTAGAAATTTATATTTCTGATTATGAACTGTTCTGTTCATATTGATGGTGTTCCAACTTTTCTATATGTTATCAGGCGACTGAAAAATTTTGTGAGTACAGACGCCTCAAACGTGGTGGATACTTCATCATTCATCTCAGTAATTTATTATGGAATTTCTATGTGAGGACATTCGTCACACTCGATAAGTGCATCCAAATGCCATAAGAAAACTATGAAAATTCTTGCCAATGCAGGTTTTCGGGAACACGGTCGACCTGTTTTTATTCGGTTTGGCAATAAGCCTCTTCGACTTTAAAATATATACTGTTTTGCTGGGGATTCACAGATCTGTGAAATACGTTTCCAAAGCAGTGGTTACCATATTTATGCCACAAGATCAGCCTATTTATTGCGTCCACATATACCCACATCGAAATATCAATTCTTTGAATTCAATTCTGAATAGTCAGCTAATATTAATATTCGGTATCAGGAGAGGATATCACATATCTCATAAACTGAATGAACTTAAGTGGCCGAACATGAAGAACAGGCGCAAGCTTCACTCAGCCTGTATATACCACAAAGTAATCACGAATAAAACTTCCCCTTGTCTACTACATCAAATCTCATTCCGAGGAGATGTCCACAACATCAACATTAGGTACAAAGGAACTGTTACTCCGCCCTCTCATCGAAGTGACATATTTAGACGTTCTTTTTTGCATCAAGTTTCACCTATCTATAATTCCATTCCAGCTAATATAAAGAGTCTAAATATGGAACTATTAAAAAACAACAGTACAAGAATCTCTTATTGTTTGCACAAACTCACATGTAATTCGAGATAACACATCAAATGGATCAATAAAACTAACGCTAAAGATTTATGTTAATGTTATATGTTTTTTCTGATTAACTTTTGATTTTCTCTGAGTAACTTGTATATGTAACTTGTATTCTGAGTACCTTGTATATATGAAATATCCCATAGACTGTCCAGAAAAAGCTTTTATGTAATTACTCTTCTACCGCTTGGGGTTAATAATAGAGATATCATGCACTGTAGTACATGATACCATCTGCTCTCCGGCGATTTCCCAAATGTGTATCTACCCTGTTGAGTAACAAGGTAATAAACATTTGTGTGTTAAATACATTTGTGTGGGAAATGTGTGGGAAATAGAGACATATTATTATTATTATTATTACTATATTTTTCACCGTAGTGTGCGCTGGTCAGGCCCTATCCCCCGAAGCCCCGATACATTCGGGAGGGCGCGCCAACATTATCAACCAATGACCACTCCCCACACCGTGGGGTAAATGATCTTTGGGTCCGAGAATCATGTATTATTATTATGCCATAGAATCTTCATCGTTCAACAACTTTCAATACACCACTAAGACGTTTCTTGTTCTGAATTGATGTTGTAGTTGTAGTTGAAACTTCGCTGATTCCATGTGTTTCATTCATTTTTTTTTATTGAAAATGTTTCAATTGTGAGGTAATATTTTACTTTTCTGTTTTTTACTTATTGCTTCGATTTTCTTTCGAAGCTATTTGAATTGTCATGAATGTCCTTGTATATAGAATGATCAAATGCATCTCTACTCCTATTTTAGAACCACTTTATTCACAGAGTCGTCGGATTCCATACCCATAGTAACACCTGAAGATGCTATTGTATAGAGAAACACGTTACTCAAATGATTTGTGTTTTTTGAATACGTTATAATACGTTATGAATCGAAGAATAAACGAACATTCAATTTGATTAGTGGATTCATATCCAAAAGAGGTTTCAAAAACCTATAGATGGTAAGTGTAATATATTGATTTTTGCTCAATACTTTGAGGTGAAGAGATGGTTGTATCAAAAATGTTCAGCTGAAATGGCAGTCCAAATTTATATATTTATATACGAAATTTGAATTTTTAATGAATATTTCGTGCTAAATGACATTGAAGCATACTCATATACTGCTACTTCTCATAAAACATTACATATTGGTCTTTATTCAGAATATCTTTCAGGAAAGTTAATTAGAACATGTGAGTTTGGTTAACTATCAAAACAAATTGTTTTCAATTCTTTCTATAATAGTGTTTCATTAACTTTTATAAGAAACATTCTGTCCGTCGAACGCACCAAAAGATTGAAACAATAAATATCTACATTCACGATCAATGTACCTATTGTTAGAAATCTCTTCCGTTTTATCGATAATTGTATGTCTAACAATATATTCAACTCGAAGTGAACGATGTCAAAATTCTACAGAATTACTTATCTCCTTCATGAAACATTAACACCCCATTGTCGAAATTGAAATAATCTAATATCGACATCGACTGTCCATTCGTTGCAAGCCCATGAATATTCCATGAACGACATCCTGTCAGGATATGATTCATTAATTACTGGAAATGCATGTTGGCTATTCGCGTATATCATTCATGTCAATCGAATATGAAGTCTTCTTCCATTCGTTGATATTTTCAAAACAAATTGGGCTCTGAACAGAATCCATAGCGCCGTTCAATTGTGAGTTTTCAACAGGTGTTGAGTTGGAACACCATGTTTTTCAATTTGTTTTTCATCAGCTTGAAGGCAGAGAAGTGAAGGACACACTCCGGACATAGACGATGAGTTGATTATGAAAAGTTGAAGGCATTGCTCATGTTTTACAAAGGACGATCAAATTATCACGGATGGCTATTTTCTGTATGGAATCAGCGTACGTTTGGGGGCGGAGCTCCATACATGAAAACTATACTCCGAAGAAGATCTGATCTGTTCATGAAGCATCGAAAGATGCTGAGGTGTGTACAGTTTTCTGGTTCGAAACAGTGTTCCAAGCTTTTGAGAAGCAGTCTTTGCAACTCCAACGACATAATTGTGCCAAGCCAAGACATATCGGTGTCCATTTTAACCCCCAACAAACTTATCGAAGCATAAAGCAGAATTTTCTGTCCTGACGTTATTATATCCGGTTCGAAAACATTCATCTTTTCGGAGAAAACTTATGCTTGGGTTTTTGTGGCATTGAATTGAACCTGGCTACTTTCACCCCAATTCGAAATTACCTCTAGATCCTCATCAAGATATTCAACCTCCTGCTGCCGGTGAAGATGTGCATCTGCAGCCGATGTTCTGGAATCTAAATGTTATGACAATGTGCTGTCCTACGAGGAATTAGATATAAACATATTTGACATACCAAACATGTCATATGAACTTTTTTCAATAAGGACTTCGTGAATATCAGACTTTTTGATTCATTCAACCAGCGCCAAAAGAGCTGAAAAATTGGTCATTGGGAATTTGATGTATTGAGGAAGCATGACAATCAACTGAGAATAATGAAGAACCTCTTGGGAAGGTAAAATTCTTGAAGAATGTGAGAAACAATACTTTCTATGTTTTTATACCAATCTTATATGTAACTATCGTTACTGCAGTTTAGTCCTATAAGGATATTTTCAAACGAATACATTATTGTATCTCTTCTTAGAATATACGAGTTACCTTGTATGAGGTATCTAGCTTCTCCAGCTGGAAATATTTACATCTGATCATTCAATTTCGATTCGATTGCTCTAGTCGAAATATTTTCGAACTGCAAAGTTACCCTTTGTAAGGGATAACAGATAGTTAACGAAAAACAGGTACACACCTTTCGTTTTTCAAAAACTACACCTCATGATTTGATCTCTACAAACTTTATTTAAGAAACATATCAAAACATGTTTCGCTAGCACGGTAGCTTTCCAAGTGATTTGAATAGTTCAACTTGTTCGTACAATAATGTTTATATACTACAGGTAACCATAATTGAGACTACCTCCAAAAAAATGTTATTGGTCAACCGGGCAGAACACTTAGGAATCGAATCCATACAAGCTATGTAAATAAGAAAACGAATTCAACATAGTCAAATCATCGTTTATAAGATGTGTCTTTGTAGGCGATGTTCTGGAATCCAAATGGAATAACGAGGCAAATGTGCTGTCGTCTTGGTTTTTTCCAATAAGTCGTTGATATAAAATAAAAAGATGGATGGAGACAATATCTTTAAATAAGAGTTCAAAATTTTGCACATAGAATAGGGACAACAGAAGATTAACGGAAAACACATTTTATAACAGATTTATAAAGGAAAATAAGGGTTTGAAACTGAATCATTTGGAAGCAATGGAAATTAATAAACTCAAAAATTCAAACATTCTAATGAATGCCCAACTAGATTTGATTAGACCACCACTATTGAACTTGGTTTCTTAAAAACCGAGAAAGGGTCATCAGTATAATTGAACAGGTACTTTAGGTAGAGGTTTAGGTAATTTTTTGGAGGTAGTCTCAATAATGGTTACCTATAGTATATAAATATTAATGTAAGAACAAGTTGAAGTATTCAAATTACTTGAGAAAGCTACTGTTCTAGCGAAACATGTGAAATATTTTTCAAATAAAGTTTGTGAAGATCAAATCGTGAGGTGTAGTTTTTGAAACTACTATGGATTTTCATCAAGTAACGGCCAAATCAATCAGAATAAAAACACCTCCCAGTAAAATACACTGGTATATGATACAGATTATGGAAGATCACGTTGCCGACAAAGTGATATACAAAAACAATTCTCTATTAGTTTCAGAATATCACGTCTATAGTGTTATCCACCTCTTTGATCATGTGAGTTTCTGCTACGTGAAGAGAAATTTTTCTTATCAAAAGAACGACTCCTATAATATGCTTCACACATCTTTGTCGCCAATTTCATTGTCGTATTCAATTTATTCCTTTCTTTGGGACTTCCACACTTCCTTCATATCAATGGAGGAATACTAGATGGGCTGAGAAGTTTGTAGGCTAACATACAGATGGCGCTACTAGTTCCAAATCCATATGATTATCTGGCAATCCTAACCTCAAACAGATACCTATATGAATTTTATAGCTTTCGGACTATTAGTTGGTGGGATAGACTATTTTATGTGAAGCAATTTTTGTTAGTTTGTAGATAATATATGGAAAGGATTTTCGTGTGTTGATGAAACAATGCATTTTGGTGAAAAAAATCTGTTGAAGCCAAGTCTCAGCTTGATGAACATTATTCAGACCCCACAGCAGAAAAATCAACCGTTGAGAAGTGGTTTTTTTAGTTCAAACGGGGTGAAATGATCACCTAGGATGATGCACGCAGTGGACGCCCCAGAGAGGCTGTTACCGAGTAAAACATCAGAAAAGTCAAAAAAACTATTTTAAGTGACTACAGAGTGGAGTTGCGCGAGACAGCTGAGGCTCTGAAAATATCAAAACGTGCTAGAAATTTTGTGCTTGAATATTTGGGTATGTACGCGAAAGCTATGTACGAAGTGGGTGCCGCAAGAGCTCACAATCTACCAAAAACAACAACGAATTGATTATTCTGAGCAGTGTTTGAAGCTAATCCACCCCAAATGTGACAATGGGTGAAAAATGGCTTTAACATTTTACACCAGAATCAAAACGATCGTCATCTGAGCGGGCTGCACGTGGTGAATCGACTCTAAAGCATGCGAAGACGCAACAGTCAGCTGGCAAAATTATGGTATTAGTATTTTGATATTCGCATGGTACAATATTCATCAACTGTCTTTGAAAGCGAAAATCATCAACATTGACTATTACATAGCGTTATTGGAGCGTTTGAAAGACGAAATCGTGAAAAAATGGCCTCATTTGCGAAAAAGTAAGTGTTGTTTCATCAAGACATTGCACAGTGTCACAAATTCATGATATCGATGGCAAAATTGCATGAAATGGGCTTCGAATTGCTCCAACATTCACCGTACTCTCCAGATCTGATCACCAGGAACTTTCCTCTGTTCTCAGACCCCAAGAGAACCCTTGCTGGTGAAAATCGGGGCCGATGGAGGAAATCGTTAAAACTGAGGCCTTTTTTGAGGCCGGCGCGTGCCTGGGGGGAGTAATGGGGTAATTACGCCCTCCCATGACTACATAGAGAAAAAACTCGAACATTTCTCATTGCCAAACTCAAAATATAATGATAAAGACACAACTATGAGTTTTTACACCTATCTTCTAGTCTTCTAGCTTCTACCCGCAACAATAAATTATAATCGCATCAAGGTGGCGCATTATGAAGTTAAGTGAACAGGGTTTTTATTTGTTATTGTTCGCCGACGGTCGAATTCACGGAGCAGGTGCTTATGTAAATACATTTTATACTTGGAATGAAATAGTCGGGAATACATCAGCGCGAAATCTCAAAATGAACTGATCGAATTATGAATATTACTGGAGTCTTTTACCAACATCAAACCTTTATTTCAACTCCCTCGACACGTGTTTCGATTATCAAGTGATCATCTCCAAAAGGAAGATTATTTTAATATTCCTTTGAAGATGATCACTTGGTGATTGAAACACGTGGTGTTAAAATAACGGTTTGGTGTTGGGAAAAACTCCAGTAATATTAATTTCTACACCAAAGGTTCCAAACAGTGCATCACAAGTACATGATCGAATTATGTAAAGAGGAAATTCTAACTACTATATTGAAGAGGATAACAGATTGTAAGTACTACTTCATTATATTTTATGAAACTACAGACGTTAGGTATATCTCACAAATGCCTGTCATACTCAGGTATGTCTCAAAAAATCAAATTTTCGAAGATTTTGTCGGTTTCATGAATTATCACGCCTCTAATTGCAATGAACTTTCGATAGAAACAGTTATGACAGGAAACGTTAACATAAACTGTCGTGAAACTAATAAAATCTTTGAATTTGGATCATTGTGTGGGAATTGGTGCAATTTATTATTGGGTGAATAGAAATACGTCGTTAAAGAATTGTAACAAGAATTGAAAAGTTATCTGAAGGTCCCATGCAGTAATCACGCATTGAATTTATTTATTTCGAAGAGTTCGGTTAATAAAGAATGCTACTAGTATCATGAGAGAAGTCTTCAACTTTTTTAATTCATCTTCTAAGAGACACAGTTCCAATAAAATCTACAAAAACATAACGAAGATTCACGGAGTGTTAAATATCGACATTACTATGCCACAGGTGGTAGGTAAACAAACCATGAGACCAAATATACAATGTAATAGTCCTGAGGATTATAATAAAATCACAGTCTATGTTTCTGTCCTTGACGGTGTTATAGGGGATTTCAAATTCAGATCAAACAATAAAGCTGTTTTCTATTTTTCAAATGTTACACCTTCCATTTGTTCGGAACATTCACATGCACAGCTGGAAAACTGTAAAAACAATTTGGTAGAATTTTTGTCCCAATTAACTGCAAGTGAATCTGAAATTTCTATGTAAATGAGTGAAAGAATTGTCACGAAAAATCTGATACTGGAATCGATTCATTATTGCGGTGTAATAGAAATATTTACCCTTGAATTTATACTATTTTACAAATTCAAGTGACATTACTTCTCGTCTTTGAGATCAGATCAATCATGTCAGACAGTCGTTTAACAGGACTTGTCTTGCTAAATATTCATCGGGATACAAAAATCAATATAAATAATATCATAGACAGATATAGCGCCAAAAAGAGAAATTTGGAATTTACAATTCAATACCATTCATCTATAAACCTGTTTTTGTTATTTTGTCTATTTTGTCATATTTATATATATTTTCAGTTATACATATTTTTCATTTTTGAGTTATGGTTTTCGTTTTGAATAATATTGAATATATTCATTTTCAGCTATACATTATCTCATTTTTGAGTTATTGTTTTCGTTTTGAAGGCTATTCTGTTTATTCATTAATTTTTTCATAGAATTGAATACGAAAGCCTTAGTGTTACTGAAGTTTCACTTTTTAAAACGTATATGAACCCTTCATAGTAAATATTGGGCTCGAAATGGGTGATTATCCCCCCCCCTATGGAATTACCCTAGGCACGTGCCTGTTTTAAGGTTTGAGAAAAATTGTACTGTGAAAATAATATTGAAGATTTGTTTGACCGCTATACCATTTGTATCGCCCTCGTAGGTAACGATACTGAATAATGAAATGAAATTTGATAAAAAAAAAACTCTTAGTAGCCTACGAACTTTCCAGCCTCGAAAAATTTTCCCATAAAAATTATTCCTCTTCAACTAGTAGCTTTACTTTCGAACAGGATGAGAAATCGTAAATAGAGACTAAACATTATATGAATAATCCAAATAGATAATTGAAAAAAGAAATTCTTCATACTCAAATTTCAATATTTGAATATGAATGCAGGAAAGGAAATCGTTACACTACTTTGTACAGGACTAATCAGTCCAGCGAACACAGCATCTGAATATTCACTCTCCTGAGTGCCATACATCAGTATAAGTATCCCTTCTGAACGGAGTCTGAATCTTTATCATGTTTGTATCTAATCTAGATCGCATAAAAGCAGCTCAAACGATCCCCTTTCATGCAGGATGCTCTATATAGGATCAGACATTAAATATGCATCGCAGTGCGTCATGCTTTCAGCAGCTGGTCGGCGGCGAGCTAGTTTTGAATAGTTGTTTGTGAACTTTTGGCGAGCTCCATTGGATGTGAGTTACACGACATCAGATTGATCGAAAACTATCAAAAAAAGCTGTACTTCATATTTATGGTTCGAATAGTGTCTTTCAGAAAATTACGGAAGCAGGAGGGTTGTTTGGGAGTATCCTTGCATTTTCATAGCTGCCATATACAGAGTGGTCCAACGAAAAGTATGCACCTTGCTTTTCTCCTTTTTTTGTAGCTTAACGCAAAAATGCTCGGACAGGTCAATTTTGCTTCTGAGGGGGACATATTTTAGATGTATTTTTCTACCTGTGCCTTCAACCCCCTAGCGAGGGTGAGTAACAACCCTAAAATTTTAAATAGAGAGTGGGAT
>WOGO01004407.1:0-13300 GCA_015342085.1 Leptinotarsa defecta | reverse complement strand
GTTTTCTCTTTGATTTCATGAGGAGAAAAAGATTAGCAAGTTTTCACTCAGTCAATCGTTGTTGAGACTTCGAGATATAATCTTCGTCCTGGCAGAAAATGCATATACTACGAAGCTGATGACGTCTGGATATGTGACTGCCACAGCATTCAACTCCCTTGACCGTTTCACAATGATGTGGGATGTTCTAGAATGTTCCCAAACGTTCCAGACTATTTCCGAAAAATCCAGAATACTCTGGGATGTTCTCGAATATTCTTGACTGTTTTGAAACTTTCCAGAGGGCGGAACTTCCAGCCCTCTTATCTTCAAAAGCACGCCTTTGAGATGAAAACAGAAACATTCTTCAAAGACAAACTATAAACTAACATATTTATTTGAATTCAACTACAAGTATTCTCTTGAATCCTTTTGGTTAAAATTTAAGTATGTATAATAAGTAACATTTTTGAATGCTACGAAATTAAATGTGTTGTAATTAACAATAAGTATATAAGATAAAAAACATAATGATGCAATTAGATCACAGATTTAAGTATTTTTTTGAATTCCAGCAGAATAATATTGAAATGAAATTTTACAAAACAAAGAAATAGGTTCTTTGCAATATTTGATTCACCTAGGTATATAAAAATAGTTGCGTTTTAGGTACAAAGTTTCAGAAATTCATAAAATTCAATAAAAAACAGTATTTGATCGTAATCTTTCCGTAACTAAATTTCATAGTTGAATTTTCATTTCTTACGTATCCCACTCAAATTGTTTAATCGCCGAAAAAAAGAAGATGAACGACGGAGGGAGGAAGAAAAGTTACGCAGAAATGAAGATCGTGAATTACTACTACTAGGGATTCAAGAAAACCAGGAAAAATACATGCTGTTAAATAATCAGGAAAAACAGAAAAAAGACAATGAGATGTACCTTTATTTAATGGAAGATCTAAAATCTTCCCAAGTGAGTAAAGGAGAGGTACAGGAATTTATTTAGGAAGAATTTCGAAAAGTATTTCAGGAAACAAAGAAAGGATTGGAAAAAGTAGTCAATGAGAAGCTTGAAGGGGTTGAAAAGAAATTTGAAGATGAGTTTGAAGGAGTCGGAAGGAAATTTGAAGGAGTTGACAAAAAGGTTGAAGGAGTCGACAAAAAGTTTGAAGAGATTTATCGGGAACTTTGGAAAGAATTACCGGAACCGAAAAGGATTACTGTGGAAAAATGAAATTCTAGCAGTAGTTTTATTGAAACTCCAACTTTCGACGGAGTCGAAATGGTCAATTTATCACAGACAATTTGAAGCCGCTGTGGAAAATAATGGGTGGAGAAATGAGGAGAAAGCAACAGCTCTCATACAGGCACTACGAGGAAAGGCCTCAGAAATTCTGCGAAATATTCCAGTAAATAGGCAGAAGGATTATGAAGCAGTCGTATCATCTTTGGAGGTCAGATATGCTAGTGAGCACCTTCAACAAGTCTACCAAGCTCAACTGAAGGTGAGAACTCAAGGTCGATCAGAAAGTTTGCAAGAGTTTGAAGCTGAAATCGATAGGTTAGTAAGACTCGTCTACTCAGAAGGACCGCATAACTTCACTCACTGGATTAGTGTCCGTAGTTTCATCGACGGGGTTCGTGACACGGAGCTGCAGCAGTCATTGAGGATGGCACGTCATAAAAAATTGAATGAGCCATCATTTATACCCTAGAATTTGAAGCTGCTAAAAATGCTTCGCGATAACAACGAAAAGTTATAGTGAGGGCCATCAATGAAAAGGAAGACGAAGGAACAGATCGACTCTCATGGTAGGTCTTGAAGAACTCCTTAAGAAATATTTGATAAATGAAACTGCACCTAAGGCAAGAGGATGGCCTAAATGTTATAACTGTGGCAGAGAAGGATATTTAAGGCGGGACTGTCGAATTCGTTCAACATCCAACGAAAGAAGAATCTGGCGTTTGGGATCACCCGAACAAGAGCGTCGGGGTTAGGAAAACTAAATGCAGCCAGTGTTTGGGGGGGGGGGTACATTGGCTGCTGCATCCCAAGCCCCCAGGTATTCGATTTCCATAATTGGACGCAACAGTAACAGCTTAGTTGTCGACGGATTTCTGAATAATCATCAGTGCCTCTTCAACATCGATACTGAAGCAACTAGGTCATTAATGAGGACCTTCATTTCCAACAGAAGCAGTTTGAATAAATTATCAGTAGTACCTGTTGAGAGTATGTGAAGGATCTAAAGGAGATACTAGAAATTGTACACGAATTTGCCAGTACCAAATTACAGCTTTCCAGCGACAGGATGAAGATAAGATTCGACAAAAAGTCGCTGCGAACAACCTCAGGGAAGGGGATAGTGTTGTAAATCATGCTCGAAAGAAAATAACGTCGGCCGCCACTGGTAACCATAAACCAAACGTGACGTAGCTAAGAGAGCGGGAATGCACAATGTTCCCTGCCGCTCGAGAAGCAGCGAGAATAATGCTATCGATTTCGACTAATTTTAGCGAAATTGCTATGGTATTCGATTACGATATTTAAACGCTAGCGGCGAGCATATCGAGACAGTCAAGTACACAGTGAAGTGGATGTTACAGTGCGGTATGGCGAAGTGATCTAGTAAGGCGATAGACATTCAAATAATAGTTGAAGTTTAGTTGAAGTATTTGTTGTTTTTAAAGTGAAATAAAGTTAAGTTTGATTATTCTCTGTAGTCAATTGTTGGTCAACCCAAGGATAAAAACGTAACAATAGACTCTATAAAAATATTTCCCAAAATATTCTCATCTTTTTCATTTTTGATCATTCGTTTTTATTTAGTTTGGAAAAATCATTGTGTTACAGTTTAAAAAGACGTCCTAAATAAGTAGAAATTCGAATTGTGTCGTGAAGAAAAATAATAACACCTCTGTTCATTTCATTTTTCATGAATAAGTTATTTATTATACTCGCACTCATATTTTTTATAGTTTTCTCCACAAAACATCACTTGATTAAAATTTGTAGCTATTGTTTGTTTCATATCTTCGATTTGTTTCGACGGACTGTGGCTGCTCATCGTTTTAAGGTTTAACTCAGTACACCTCGAACTTCACTATTCAAGAATCACCACTTTCGCACAGACACTGCTCTTAGAGCGCCCTGAGGATTTTTCTGTAGTGCTTGTGTTTTTCTTAAAAAATAGAATCCACCTTGTTCTTTTTTCATTATGCGTATTAAATTGTATTGAACATATATTACGTTAGTGACATACTGAAGTAAGTAATATATAAAGTGATATTATTATGTAATACATTCAATTTTCATTCAATTGAATTAGTCCAATTCTTATGAGTCAATTATAGTTGGGAAAAGAAACAAGTACCTACAAAGGTTATTATCGTTTTTTACAGGTTTCGGATACCATATTGGTGCATACTTCAGAATGTATCAATAACGTCAGGCTCAGGCACTAAGAGAGGTAGAGATAAAGGGGGAAAATGGGAATCTGGTTCAGCCAACAGAAAAAAAAATTCTTTAAAGTAAAATGATTAAATAGCAGAAGTGTCAGTGACTTTGATTGGGGTTTAAATAAGGCGACCTAAAGGTGATGTTTTTTCATTATTTTTGAGTGGTTTTTTCATTTTTTTATTGAATAAAAAATGATTTGATTAAAATTTATGTCTTGCCTCTTCTGGCTATTGCAGAAAATAAAATCATCATTATACTTCGTTGATCTACGACGATCATAATCGTAAATCTATCATAGAGGACTTCGTTTAATGAAACTGGATAATTATTCAAGGTCATATTTTTGTATTTGATTTTTATAAATAATATTGGATGAGTTATTTTTTCGATATAAATTGAATACTGAATAATGTATTCATGGAACTAGTCTCGGTGGATAAGGACGTATCTTGTTTTAGCTCAGCTGAAAATTGAATCTTGACACAATTATGTATTTCATCATCGAAAGAACTTCTTGAATCTTGTTTGCATGAACAGTACAAATACTGGAATTGGTCTTGATAACCTTGTTTACGAAATCTCCATATCTTCAACGCCAATGATCAGTAACATATGGCTCAGAACTAAGAAAACACTGAATAAATTCGTGAGAGGTTGCAAAAGCAAAAGAAAAACTACTTGTAAAAACTATTTTGCGAGATTCCTAAATCAACACCGCCTGGAAAAGAGAAGGAATCAGGATTTATTTTCAAAATATTGTGATAAAAGCTTTTTACACATTACTTTTACTTTAAAAGCAAAATAATTGTTTCAGAAGCATAGAAATATATTTTCAAAATTTTAACTTGATAATTTGTTTCTAAATACTAAATAGATATTCTACACACTAAAAAATTAATAGTAAACAATACATACATTTCTATTTGTATGAAAATAAACATGATAATAAATAGATAAATTACTTTTAATACCACCATTTTTACCCAACTAATGCAACCAGCATACTCTTGTAGTTTGACGATATATCCTCCTGAAAATAATGGAGTAAATTATTCTTAACAAAATCTGTAAAAGATGTTGATAATGTTGCACTGAGACATGGAAAATTATATGAAAACGCAATGGTATAAATAAAAAGAAAGAAAAAGTAAATGACATGCCATTACAAAAATCAGTTGTCCAATAGTAGTTTATTCATTTAATTGTTTTAACATTAATATTATTGCTACATTTGTTTAAAACATTTGTTCAAAGATTCAAAACAGATTTTGTTCTCCAGCGGTGGACGGTGTATTGACGCAAGTGAAGAATCAAGCGAATTGTGTATTATTTCTGCCACAGGAATATCAAATTTGTCTCTAAATAGCCTTCAGAGCCAAACCATTGCGTTTGCCCACTCCAGTCGAATTACCTGAATGAGTTTTCAATTTTCCAAAAGTGGAAAAAGATTGCTCTGTTTTACAGGTAGTGAGTGACAGGTAGGATGGAGATATTTTCAGTAAGGAATGTAAGTTGCATTTACTGAGGGGCTCTTTACACAGCTTAGTCTAGTATTTTCCCTTTCATTTTTCCAAGTCCAAGTCTACAAATAGTTTCATATGGAACGAAAGTATAAACATTGTATTCAATATCCACTGAAGGAACCAGATGGCTGATATTTGACAAAGTTGAAATTCAAATGCATTTGGTCGATAAAATACCTGAGGAAGGGAAATGCAACTGCGATACAAAAATATTTTGTTTTGTTTGAATGCTATCCGTGAAATTTTAACATCTTCTGTGGATGAAAGTAGATATTTTGCAAATTGATGACGGACCACATAAAGGAGAAGCATTTAGTGTATTTGAATAAAACAGATGAGTAACATAGCTTTTCCAAATGTACCTGGGTCTCAATCATTAGATTGCTCCAATTGTTCCAAGATTGCTTTATACATCTTTTTGAATCCCACTAACCACTCATGATTTTCGACTCATCTTATGGCTCTTATGGCACACATAGGAATCAAATTTTTTCACCTTGTTTCAGGAAAATGGGATTCAATATTCTCTTTCAAGGCTTCAATTCTTTTAGTAAAATTTTTGAGGAAATTTTCCATTGACGTGTTCTGTGTTTTTGAAGGATTATTTTCACAATGTTTTGGCAAAGTCTTCTTTGCCATCTTCTAGTGATATCTGGAGTTTGGAACTAGTCTAGTTCTAAATAATGTATTCTTATTATATAGAAATGCAATCACTGGGTGACATTATTCAGATCATATACTTTATTTGGGTTTTGAAATATTTCGCAATAACCAAGTATAGGCGTTAAAAATAACTTGTAAGACTTGAATCCGATTTGAAAATATTAAAATTACTTATCGATCACCGTAATAAATTATTTTCAGTCTCATCACATTAATAAACATAAACATGCAAAATATTATACCTACATATATTAATTGACAATCGCCAGTAATATTTTTGAGTAATCTCCAGAAGTGTCGTTCTAAAAAGAAATAGACCAAATAAGAAGTTAGTATTTCAATTGTTTAGGTTAGAAAGCAAATAGTAAGGGTTACTTTACTTGTGTTGTTAGATCTAAATGAATCGAAATGCTATTGAGTTTCTTATTTTCTACATTATTGGAGAAAGAAAAGTAAAAAGATCTAAGGAAGGTGAGTTACTGCGTTGATGAAATAAGAATGAGATGATACATATACTTCGAATTTACTATACTAACCGATATTCTTTCCGCCAAATTTGTTTCATATTTGGCTTCGTATGCATTTTTGATTTCCTCCAAATCAATTTCTGATCTTGATACTATTATTCTTATCAATGTTTTGTCGGTAGTCCCTAGTCCAGACATAGCATCATGCAATCTCGTAGCCAAATAGGTAGTTCGATCTTTTAGACATGAAACCAACCCCAAAATGGCATCCTTAGTGGTACCTATTGGATAAAAAAAAAATTAAGAATGAAAAAATGCTCTATGCCATCAATCTCTGCCTGGATCGAGAAATTTAAATTTGTTCACGGAAGATATAAAAAAAATGATACTTGAATGATATAATTTCTGTTCTCATTTAATATGCCGCTATAAGTTCAAAGAAAACGGGTGAGAATAAAGCGTTGCCATTTACGTTCGTTGCACTGAGTCTAATTTTGTAACAGTGGTGCAATTGTAAAGAAGGGAAAATCAAAATCATTTTATGCGGTTGATATGTTGCATATGAAGTAAAACTGTATTTTTAAAAACGGTTTAGAATAATTTTTTCAGTTCACTTTTTGATTTTTTTAGAAAATACTTAAAATTTGACAGATATAGCGAATCATATGGCATCATTTCGATATATTATTGTTCATCTCGATTGAAAAAGAGATTTATGCCGAAGTCAAATTTCGATCGAGCTAATAATGAAAAAAAATCATTTAAGATATGGGTATTACTGAGGAAGATTCAAGTTTAATCTTCTTCTTGAGGATGATCACTTGGTGATTGAAACATGTGTCGAGGTGTTCAAAATAACGGTTTGGTGTTGGGAAAGAACTCCGCCAACAAGTGATTTTAAAAACATGTTCCAGTTTGAACAGGAAAATGTGAAGTGGTAAGCTCACACCTTTCTAGGTGAGAGTATATAACAGCGTGGTATTGCATTATTAGCTAAAAAAATCTCTTGAGAATATTTGTCAAATCCAGATATTCGAAACAGAATTGGCGAAGAGCTGTACACTGCGTAGTCCACAGTTTCTTGCACTGTTGCTAATGGCGGTAAAAATAAGTCAACAGCCCATTTTATTGATCAATTTTTATTAAAGACACCATGCAGTAATGAAAGATGAAGACTTGCATGCAAGCCAGTTCAGATTTACGCTTGCTACCGAAGCATTAGACTGTTCACAGGTGAATATTGAGGCGAATACATTGAATACTTTGAATGTACAAGCTAAGTAATGTAAGGGCATATTCATAAGTGTGTATTTGAGCTTACCCTGTTTGGTAAATAACAGCAGAATTTGAAAAAAATCGAAGTTTGAGAAGTAATGGGGCATATGGAAAACGCCGTTCTCATTGCTGTTAAGGAATATAAAATTGATCCTTAGCTTATGATTCCATTTCGGCAAAGACGTAAAAACGGCTTACAATGAACTGGTGGAAAAGGTAGTGTTTTGGGCAGCTGAAACGGCGCTCTCTTAAATTGAAATATGGTAGTCGCGTGACATTGGCTGATGTTCCAGATCTTACACAACATTGCCAAGACCTTGCGAGATCTAGATTTTGAAGGCAATGATGCAGATGAAGACATTGTTCTTGCCCGTGGTAATGAAGTTTGTGGAGTTTTAGCTAGTATGATGCAAATTATAAAGCACTGTACCTAATCAAATATGTTAACTGTGTGAACTGCAGGTCTAAAGTTGTGCCTGCTTATTTACATTTAGATATTCTTATTTAATTGAGCAATTGCTTTCATTAAAAATATTTTCTTTTTCTTCTGCCTTATGCTCATGAATATTCACCTTATTTTTATTCATGTGACGCAATGTCTCGTCAAAATTCAATATATAATGAATCTTCTCGAATTTCAAAATTCTACCCACATTAAAAAAAAGCACTGGAATACCTGAAAATTCGTTGTCTATTGCTTCTTCTATAGAATGGCCTGTAATCGCCTCATACTGCTCAAAAATCAGTTTGGCTTGTACTCTGCTTCTCGTACAGAGGATAGCATTGAAAACAGATTCTTCTGTACCCAAAGTTCCCTCTCCAGCGTCATAAAGTGCTTGAGCGTCCATTATGGCAGCATTCTTGTCAACCGCGTAGGATTCATCTCTGTTACCCTGAATTCATTACAAAAAACTTATATTAACGGAAAGAAAATTTTTCCTCAATCACAGAATCGACAATTTTGTATGAATTTTCGTGAAAAATGTTTTCATCACTAAACATCCATATCAAATTATTCGTTTCCTGATTATGCAGTTTCAATCATGAAAAGTCCATGTTGATTCTTATTTCAAATACAATGTGTACAGTTTTTCTCATTGAGTGAAACCATATGAAATAAATTTTTATTAGTGATTTTGTGATAACAGAAGTCCTCATGAACAGTTCTGTGAGGACTGGAACATCAAATGCAACTATAGGTTATCAAATTATTTCTGCTCAAGAGTAAAAGTACCTTTATTTCTGCCAATATCGAACTGATCAGAACTAAAAATCACGTTCAAATATGTTATTGCATCAATTTTCAATGAAAAATCAGGTTTCACTATTTTTCACCAATATTTCTACTTTATGAATAAAAAATGATTTTTATATTTTTTATCGACATTTATATTTGCTGAAATAATTTGATAACCGATGATTGCATTTAAAGTTTCAGTTCTAGCAAAACTTTTTATGAAGAATGATTTTTTCTTAAATTTATCGAAAAAATATTTTCTAAATTGTCCCAACTTACTGAAACATACAGCATAAAATTCACACTCAGAGGTTTTCTAGAATGGGACTATGGAGTTGAAATGTTGTTTGAAAATACAAAAAATTTGTTTTTATTTGAGTGTTGAGATATGGTATCATTACATAACTTAGTGAGAATCACTGCATCGGGAAAAAATTTTGGCGGGATTTTCTATTCAACCTGAATATTATGTTGGCCTTATCATGATCTGAAAAGCATGACTTTCGGAAAGCAGTAGTACATTTTACAGCTTATACCTCAATGTACGTTATACAAGGTACTTAATCAACTTAATGTTACTGAATTCGAAATAATTATTATAAAAAAAGGAGTATTTCATGATGAATTCATATCAAAAGTTTAGGAGTACGATAATTTACTTACCGTTGAGAGAGACACCAACAATCTTTCTAATGTTCCTGACTCATCAGATTTAATATCTTCTTCAAGGGAGGATTCGTATTCTGCAAATTATAAGTTGAACATATATCGAGCAGAATCAAAACTCATTTCAAGGGATTAGAAAGAATTTTTTTAATTTTTTAGCTTCTGAAATATCATACTACAGTCAAAATATGATTCTCATTGATTAGGGAAAAGGAGAGTAAGATGGAGAACAGGCTGAGTTGGCGAATCACGATTAACACCTCTCTGACTGCAGGTGGCAGCAGCTATCGGACGACATATGATCACATGACATGCTATTTTCACAATGTGTAAACACCAAATGCGTTCCTCCTTTGTTTAGTGCCTGATCGTGCGCACGCTAATTCTCTTCCAATATTTCGTCAACAAAAGACTTTTTATTGATTACGGCAGGTGAATATCACCGATCAGCCAGTCGTTCCGGCTGAAATTGCTGCACCAGCAGCTTCTATTGTAATTGATAGTGATCCGCCACTTGCAGCTACTAGTATTGCAGGGTTACAGATACCAGATAGCGAAGATGGTGGTATGGATTTGGATGAAGCCGAAGAAATTTGTATAATTTGTGACAAGGTTGGCACGGTAGAAACTTGGTATTGCTGTAGTTCCTGCAGAAAATGGGCACATACGCAACGCGCGGAAGTTACGACTAAAGAAGCCAAGATAAAAGCGTGGGTGTGCGATTTCTGTACTCAATATTTTGTTCATTAAACGCCTTTTTAAACTCTAACTATTGTATTTGAAAATATGATGCTTTATTTGCGATTTCACAAGTTTCGCACCCCATAAAATAGATTCGCCATCTTAGCCGCATGTGAGTTGGACTAAAAAAAAATGGAAGTAACAATAATTTCCAATAGACTTAGAGTTACGGAAACACCCTAATCTTATACCTAAAGCTTCTATCAAGGCTACCCAAAAGTAATTTTGCTTCCAAGAAGTACCTTGTAAAAAATATTAATTAATAACTGTTACGTTCGCCATCTTACCCTACCTTCCCCTATCTACATACTTGCAAATGATTTAGAAAATGTTTAAGACATTTCTCTACAAAAACTATTTATAACGTCTCTTCTGAATTTTATTACTCATAAGAAAATAATGGATGGAATATGGATTGTTTTTTAGTTGAACATGCCTCCCGTATTTTCTATCAAACCATTCAAAATATATTGTTTCATGTGAAGTAAATTTCCTGATGCTAATCAAAATATAGATTCTATATTATGAAGCAACAATTAGTTTGAAAAATATCAAAGAATTGTTGTTTCCATTAATCACATTCCATAGCTAACCTGAGACCAATTATGTTATCGATGATAAAATTAAAAAAAATTGATGAGCAGATCTAACAAGTTGTTCAAGAAACACACCCTTCTTCACGTATTCATGGATACCTTTTTCAGTTGCTCACATGCAAGATATATGGTCTTCCAATCGGTACTCCTGAACTCCGACAACTGATAACGGCTATCTTGTTGAAGCTACATTTGTCAAATTAGTTGTCATTGATTCAGTCTGTTTCAAAAAATCACCATGGACGGATATAGCATCCAACAAGATGTACAAATAATAAAATAGTTTTATCAAAATGGGTGTTTCGTTCGAGCAACGTAGCGCGCGCTTCGCCCATTTTACGGTCACCATAATAGTCCTACTGAGAAGACTATTCGCAATGTGGTGGATAAATTTGATGGATGGATTTTTGATGGATGAACAATGTTATTATTATTTTTTTACCAAAATGGTTGTAATGGTCGGATCCTATCCTCGAAACCCTGATACATTCGATACATCACTAGCCAATGACAACTTCACAGCCTGAGGAAAGCAGTAATGATTGCTTTCTTCAAGCTGTGAAGTTGTCATTGGTCCAATAATAATGACAGCCTCTTTCATTTTTCTGACCACGATTTCTGCCGTAGTTTGGCAAGCAACAATATTATTGAGACTCTGGAGTAGGAAAAGAAGAATAATAAAAACAACCATTTCAACAGAGTGGCCTGGATAGATTATTAATATTATTATTACTCCGCCCCATTCGGAGAACGTGCCATCACCATTATCCAATGACCACTTCTCACAACTCTGGGATGAGTGGTGTTTGTGTCCGAAAATCGTGTGCCCTGAATGCCGTAGCAAACCAAGTTTGACAGTCGTCTGCATTTCTCTGGTTTAGATTTATGTCGTTTTGGTGCAAGCCAGGCTTATTTCATCTATCTGTCTGAGAGTGGGAAACGAGTAGTTCCAATAAAGACTGCAACTCTCATTCTCCGTAACGGATTTAATATTTCCCCAGATCTTAAGGAAATACTGATTTTTCGTTAATACTGTGTCGAGTAGGCTAAGGCCGCATATACCGGACAGCAAATGTATCTTGTTCTCAAGCGCCTTATTGTTATTATTATTATTATTTTTGATACAAATGACAGTTTGCCAGAATGTAGCTGAAGTAAAAAAACATCGACGTGAGAAGAATGAATACATTTTAAACTTTCCTTTGTTGAATTCGTTAAAAACTTATGACTATTGATAAATTTATAACAAATAACTACTGAAAAAATTAAAATATTTTTTACTTTTGATGGATATAAATGAATGAAATAACATTTTTTTCACATTAGTGGATAGTTAAATAATTATTGAACTTTGATAATATAAGTCATGATGTTCGATAAAGGGTACGTTACTGCAATTTTGTTATGATAGTTACCGCGTAAATTTGGTTAGTTTCTTCATGACTGTACCAAAATAATTATCGAGAAAATTCATTGACAAGTCATATTTCAATTCTGTTATGTGAAAATTGCACTACTGAAGAAGGGTTGAACCAGACAAACATTTTTTTCTCAGATGACAAAATAGTAATGAACGATCAGATTATATCGGTATCAGAAAATAGTCCTGATGTAACGTTTGTTTGAAGGTGGTTGACAATGTTTCAAGGTGAATTTCATTATTTCGGACTTCCATTGTCTAATATGATATAATATGATGCTCACTAGTTTGGACTTCCATTGTATGATATTATATAACATGATTTCAAATCCCTGAAAGAACTAATAAAAAAAAAGAATTGAAAAAGAATAGCTGAAAATAACAATTATACAAGGCAAAACAAAAACATCTGAAATAAAACAATAGCGAAATAAAATACAAGTAAAAAAAAAACAATTGAACAAAAAACAGTAACCGTAGCAGCCTCACGTGAACCAGGCCACCAAACGCGAACTGCGATTCCAAAAATTGCATTTACCGGATACCCTGTAAATGCGGAAAATCCTATATCGGTGAAACTAAGAGGCCTTTGAATGTTCACATTGCCGAGCACAAGAAACACACATAGCAAGGGGAAACCAGCAAATCAGAAATAGCAGAGCATGTTTGGACCCATCAACATAACATCGAGTGGTCCCAAGCTGAGATCATACACAGGGAGGAACATTGGTTTAAGAGGAAATTCAAAGAAGCCGCATACACATTGTCCAACAATATATTCAACCAAGCTAGCGTAGAGATACGCAATATATGGAAACCCATAATGAAGCGAAAAATGGCCAACTCCCATCAAACGGTCATCTCCCACTAAACCGGTGAAGCGGAAAAAAGAAAGCGGAGATAAGGGAAAGTACTTGAATGACCCATAAATAGTCATTTCTCGGAGGAATTAGTCCAGTCATCACCCGAAGACGATTGTGGATTAGTATTAATAAGCGAAACGTCGTGAAGTAACTTGGCTTTTTTTTTAATTGTTCTATTTTTACTTGTATTTTCTTTGACTGTTATTTCATTTCAGGTTTTTTTTGCTTAATATAATTGTTATATTCAGCTATACATTTTTAATTCTCCTTTTTTTATTAGTTTTTTCAGTGATTTCAAATCATTTTATCAGACAATGGAAGCCCAAACTAATACAATTCATCATGAAACATTGTCAATCACCTTCAAATAAACAGAATTGCTGAAAATAAAAATAATAATAAGCAAAA
>WOGO01004406.1:0-13300 GCA_015342085.1 Leptinotarsa defecta | reverse complement strand
AAAGACAAAACATTGCACGACAACTTCTTCATTTCAAAGAATGATAATGCGTACTTGACAGACCTGTATAAATTATTTAATGATGTCAGTCTCCAACTTCGAGGTGACGACTTGAATTTGATTAAAACAAAAAATGTCATTACTGCTTTTGTAGCCAAATTGCTTTTATACAAGAATAATATCAGCAGACGTGAGTTTCGCAATTTCCCTAATTTATCAGCAGTAGACTTCAACGACGACGACTTGCTTGTTCACTGCCAACATTTGAAGAACCTCCACAGTGATTTCGCAGAACGATTCCAGGACATTTTAAAATTGGAAATACTGGACTGGGTGTTGGATCCTTTTTCAAATGTCAACACAGCCAATCCCACAAAAGCCAATCCCGCATTTGTACCCTGGATTGTGGTCCATCGTTCACCGATTTTTGATAGCATTCCCATCATCGTATTTGTGTGAACGTGGATTTAGTGCTGTGACAACGTCGCTAACTGAAGAGAGAAGTCGACTGCAGATTACCGAACGCGGTGACTTACGGCTGTTTTTGTGTAAATTCGAGCCTGATATTAACAAACTTGTTAAATATCATCAAATTCATCTTTCACATTAGATTAATTTTAAAATTCAAATTGAAATGTTTGTTTTAATAACATGAATAAAAGTTTTCCTAATATTACAAAATTGTGTTTTACATTATCCTCATCAGAATGTCTAATTTTCACATGACACACATAATTCAATTATTATTAAAATAATGACTGCGATCGTGATTCTTGAAATGTAATAAAGTAAAAAAAAATTGGGGGGCGCTGGAAAATAATTAATTTTCGAAGTGGGCGGTAGACAAAATAAGTTTGAAAACCTCTGATCTATGCAGTCGTAATCGTAATCGGAAATAAACTCAAAATGAATAAACCTCTGGAGAAGCTAGCCACTCGTACCAGCGAAACGTCTGGAAGAAATTGCACTTCAAAGCCGAAAAAGTGACACTGAAAACTTCGAACTCGGAAGCCTTAATCATTTTATCAAAAATAATATTCCGAAAACCAAAAAGGATGACAACGAATGAAACGAATTTGAAAGTTTTTAACTTCTAAAAGATAACTGCACTAGATTTACTCCGCATCGAATCAAGCCAGGTCTTGTGGCTGCAGGGATCTAATTTTATGGAGCCACGCGTGTGGCTATTGAATCCATGATATATGATCCGGGTCTCTTCTCGTGCCGTATCAACTTTTATCTGGATAACTGCGCTTATATGGAATAAGCTTTCTGATAACGTTTTTTCAAATGTATTTAATCTCCAGCGATTCAAATCCAATGTGAATCGCTTCTTTCGTACAGGCACAGCTTTGAGAGGGCCTGAAAGATTTTCCTGTAGTGCATGTGTTTTGTCCTTGAAAATAGTGTTCCTCGTCAAAAAGGCAATTTTTTGGTCTCGGACCCTATCAATTCGCCTCTGATCTCCAATCTGAGTAAGTCGATTATGAAGACCCCTGCCTCGAATTTCAGAAACCAAGTGATAGGTCTAGCAGGTGGTTAACCCAATAGATAAACGGTCTGTACCGACAAAAGGTTTGGATTCTTTCTACCAGGTGCGGCTGGGCTGCTGATACGGTTTTGCACCAATTTATTGAGTGATTACTAGCGCTAGAATGGGTCGTTTCAGCATAGAACTTTTTTTTTAAAACAGAACACAAGCACCATTGGAAAATGCTTGAAGCGCTCTAAGATCGGTGTCTGTGCAAAAGTAGCGATTCACGTTGAATTTGAATCACTGGAGATTACATCAATTTGGAAAAACGTTCTCACGAAATTTATTCCACATAAACGCGGTCTCAACAGGATGACAATACCTCAACATAAACTAAGTTTTAAGTATATTGCAATAAGTTTCGAGTGTAATTCATGGAATTTTGGTAACCACATGATTTTAATTTATTTTATCTTCATTGTTGCAATAAACTTGAAAGCAATATTTTTGAAAAGAGAATGAAGATACCTTTCAAACGATATATCACAAGCCTATGCTTCCTATTAAAAAAATTAGGCGTTGTACCTGTCATTCGACGGGAGTTAAAAGTAGAGGTATCATTTTTCCGTTGATGTAAATTTGACGTATTTTGGGATGTTGTTTAAATATGTACCGTAACCGAAATAATGAATTCACTACATTTGGCTTTTACACACTGTATACTCATATATAAGTCAGCTAGAAAATGATATTTTCTTTACTAAGAATTGGTTACTTCGAATAAAAATCAGTTAAAATGGAATGGTCTAATTGAGAATCAAACAGTGACAATAAAATACGGTTTTAATTACTCAGGGTTCCAAGGAGAAAATATTCCCAGCAAATTCAACCCGTTACAGATAGAGAACTCACTTTACGAATATCACAAATAAACGATGTACCACCCAAAGGCAGTCCGATGAGAAACCATGCTTTTATATTAAACGCCTGACGGAAATCTGTCTTTGACTTCAGCTTCTACTGCAAGGCAAGAATGGTACTGTGGAAGTCTAAAAATATTTCACGAAAGGTTGCTACATAAACAGACTTATGACGTAAATTATTTGAGGAGCAATTTGATGTGACGTTTGCTCGAGTGTGAGCAAACGCGGCACCCATTTTGTACACAGCTCTCTCATATCCCAATTTTCAGATTACATACGATGTACCGTACTTTTTGAAATGCCTACTAAATCTGCTAGCTCGCGCATTTTTAGTCGATGATCATTCAGTACCGCTTTGTGGATTTTTTCACCGTTTCTGGAGTCATCACTGCGATGCTCGTCTTGGAAGCTCGTACAGCCTCGTTTAAACTCTGCTTCCCAATATTTTAGTGTTGTAAACGAAGGAGCAGTCTCATCCACAGTAGAATCCAGTTCAGCTTTTATATTGCGTTTCAAATAAAAGTATTGTACCAAATAACGATGACCAATTTTCGCCATTTTCACAAATTCACCGAAAACGTTCGCTATTAATGGCTGTCAAACAAATACTGAACAACGCAGCGTCTTCAAACTTGAAATTTGAAATACATGCTTTATAAACTGTGTAAGATCTAGATGAGGTGGATACTTCTGGGACCACCCTGGTAGAAGTACAAATTCTGGAGATTTTTTCTTCGGAGATACAAGTGAACAGGTAATGATAAAACAAAAATTTAATTGTCATTGAGTACCATGATCCCATTGAACGATAAAAAATCATTCGTAAGCAATATGTAATTATTTTGTAAGAACATTTATATAGATGAGAACTAATAAAATTCCGCACACGCCTAACCGCAATGGCTATTCTGCAGAAAGCATATTCAACTAAAAACCTGTCATAAGCACACAACCATAACTGAAATTTATGTACACTCGTGCATTGTTTTGTTCCGCTATAAAGTACCCCAAGTATCTGAAATAGGGAGCTTTTATTCGAACTTCATAGACTACCACCACCGAATGGGCAGAGCTTTTACCCTTATTAATTTCGTGCGGAATCGAGAGTTCAGTCGAATGCGAACGTCGGCTTTGTATTGGAATTGAATGAAATGAGGATTACAGAAGTTTGTTCGTACTTCTCGGGAGCTTCTTCCGTGAATTTATTGAAGATTTCATTCGATTCATAGTTCTTCAAAGAAATGGCGAGAAATAAATTCACTCTGGAGGATTCGAAATGTATGCGTTGATTTTGCATCCTGTTTAGGTGATGCAGATTTTCCGTGGATTATTGGAAAAAAAAACGAAAATAAATAAGCAAATTTTCAGTATGAACGTCGTGAAATACACATATTTATAGATGATACTCAGAAATTTTTCTCAGATAGAAACTGGAAAATAAAACCTTTCCAAAATAACTTCTTTCACATGAATATTGAATTACACGAAAGAAATGATCATATATGGAAGAATTAGTTGTTGCCCTCGGCATCTCCCGCATAGCATTTGCTTTGTCACATCAAGTTTCGTGACATTCCATTTTGAACAAATAGTTGTGATATTTTTTTATTGACCCAAACTTCAGGTTTCCAATTTCAGAACTGACGAAATTCATTGCATTCTTCAAACCCTATTTTTCCCCCTTGGGGATGGAAGTTCCTGATTCCCTTTCTTCATGCTTATTTACGCTATACAAAGAACCTACCTGCATATTTCAAGATTCTAGGTTTAGTAGCTTCAGCTGTATGTTAACATAAGGGTGTCAGTCAATCAATAGATACCCACTTATATAATATTGAATAGCATCAGCAAAAAAATTAAAGGACTAAAATGAAATACATTGGTTATCCTACTTACTAATCATATTGCTACTAATATTATAAATTACTAAAGTTTGGGAGGATGGATGAATGTAATGTATGTAATTACGTTTTTTTTTTACTTTTCCACGCCTAAACAGCTCAACTGATTCGAATGTAAGTTGGTATACAGATAGATCATGACCTGGAATAACACATAGGGTACGTTGCCACGGTAACACTGGTAAAACAGCGGGTAAAAGCTGATATTTCATAAGTGGGTACCTGTTGATTGACTGATATAGTTATATTAACGTACAGCCGAAGATACTGAACCTAGAATCTTGAAATATTGCAGGTATACAGCGTAAATATGCATCAAAAAATGGAATCAGGAATTTCCACCCCCTAAGGGGTGGAAATTCCTGATTTTTGTTTCGTGTCTTGTGGTAGGCTCATTTCGGTTATTATTTATTTGTAGTTCTAATTTATCTTGTAGAAAGTTTATCAAGAGTTGTACATCTTCGGACGCGAAATTAACATTGAAATCTCCTGCTAAAATTAATGGCAACGTATGATAGTTCTATTCTAATTCTTCAGCGCTTACTCGATCGTGAATGTGTGCTCGCACCTCTCTCTCTTGCCCTCACAGTAACTCTCTCTCTCTCTTTCTATCTTCACTAACTCATAGCTCCTTCTCAACTTCCGTTCACCTCGTTCTATCACACTTTTTGTAATGTTCTCGTCACGCATTCACCAGCACTCCCCAAGTCAAGCGCACATTGTCGGATGGAGGCTAAAAAAAGGTTTACTTGATTGATGGGACGATCGTTTACAGTTTTTTTGAATTGTTTCCATAAAAATTTGTATAGCTTAGTTTGTGGATTTTATTCTGGAGGTTGTTCAACATTATTCACTTTCTGCTGTGACAGAATTAAAATAAAAGACACCTCTCAAAACTGGATGGTTTTCTGTAAAACTCTCTTATCATTATAGCCTCATCTCTAGATGTCGAGAGAGGTAATATACTATTATTTTTTCCACCGCCATCGTGAATGAAATATTTTCATTTAAACTACCATAAAACGGGGCTACTTTGCTCCACATTTCTTCTTTGCACCACTTCATTCAAGACTGGTTCTTCTACAATAAAATTCAGGAGAGGCAAAAACCCCCACACCGTTATTAAATTTAAAAGCGTGCGGTTTTTTTGGTATAGGAATTTTGAATTTTGAGGGATTTAGGCATATCAGCAACCCAACTTAAGATTTTAATAGTTTATTATTTGAAAAAATACAAGAAATATTCAATAAGGCATAACATTTAACCTAAAGTGAATTGAATATAGGTAATCACAAATCTGAAACACTAATTCCATCCAAATTGGTCACACTCAGGTACAGAATATAAACCACGTTTGATTATTTGCTTATGTGCATTTATAGCACCAAGTATTTTGTCCCAGCTATACCAAATTTCATCGGTCTTCTCGGGCCATTTCCAAGATTTCAGTGACTTTCATCATTGCGTTAATCTTAACCATTTCACCCTCAATTTCGGTTATGACTCTAGGATAAGTAGTGCCATCATATAAAACTTAAACATATCCGTCTACATCTTTCTGAATATCTTTTAGACCTAATTCTTGGATTTTTTAGCTACAGATTTGGTAAAAAAACCAGATTCAAGTTTTTTAGTGAATTCAATTGTATTTCTTGTATTTCATCAACTTCATCATCTGAATCTGTGAGTTTCAGAAGCTTATCTGAGTCCTATTCTTTTCCCTTTTTTCTTTTTTGAATTTTTGAATTTTTCAATAACTATTCCTGAAGTTCAAGGTGAATCAGCAGAATCGGTTTCACTGTAAGCAATACTTTTTCCGGCTGGAACTGTTATTTTCTTTTTTTTTCCCCGGCTTGAAACTGAGTAGCCTCCTTCTTTCATTTTCCAAAGATTCAAGAAAGGAATTTTCTAAATTACATGGAACGATTCCACATTTTCTGAATCCGGCTATTTAATTTGAAGCACTGTTTTCAGAAATTTTCTCCATCAGTCGTCTCAGAAGTGTTGGAAAATGTTGTTTTTCGAGCACACTTGATCTACTTCCAACGTGGGATTCTTTATAATCTGACAAAATTTCACGCCATGCCTTTTTCAATGGGGCAAAGAGTGTCACATCTAGGAGCTGCGTATTGGCATAGCAAGTACCTGGTGGGCCATTCTCTGTCCATGTGTTCCATGTTTTGATTTGTAGACATAAGGTAGCAGAACCTCACCTACTGAATTAACTATCCTTTCTGGGTATTTCATGCCCCGTTTGGTAAAAACTTTTTTTTGACCAGGATTATCTCTTAAATTCGTTTCATCATAATTAAAAATTGCATGTGGTGGAACCCCCTCCAAGGTTTGCTTCAAATTTTCTATACAGGGTGATTCAAAAGTACTTTGACAAACTTCAGTAGGTGGTTCCTCACAATATTCTAATATGAATTGTCCAAATAATAAATGTCCCGAAACGCTTCGTTTCCAAGATACAGGATGTTGAAGTTTTATTTTTATTTTCGTTTTTCTCAAATAACTTTTGAAATAATTTCATTCCTCTATATATGATTGAATTGGACGATACTTGCTGAAAATCCATAACTAACGTATTCAAAACACACTTTATTGTGAGATTTTCACTAAACAGTTTTACACATATCACGAAAGACTCACTTATAATAATGGAAATATTTATCCAATAGATTTTGTAAAACTGTTTAGTGAATATCTCACAATAAAGTGTTTTTTGAATACGTCATTTCTATATGTTTATTCGTATGCAAAAATGATGCTATTTTTTCTGAACATATTACTGATTAGAGATGAAGATAGAACTATCACAGATTTATTCAGAAAATCATCCAGTTTTGAGGTGTTCTTTTCAAGGGTTTTACGTCAGTAGTATGTTTAGGCCCGATCTAACATGAATCCGAAAGTCTTATCCACTCTTCAGTGTTTTCAGTACACCATCTCATTACTTTGTCTCACCACGCGTTTGTTTCATACATATTTTGTTTCATAAGTAATTATGTTATTATCTAGATTCTGATTCATCCTCTTTGAAATGGATACAGATATAACGTTCTTCCTGTTAAGAAATTATTTCTCGAAATGGAAGCTATGAATAACTGAGATGATGAAATGATATAGAGGTAAGCTGAAAGCTTTTCTGGTAATGAATATTTTATGCGACTGACATAGAGAAAACGTCTATTTTTTTGCAAACGAGAAAATATGTATAATGATCATAAAATAAGAACATATCACGATAGACTCATCTATAAAAATGAAAATGTTTATCCAGTAGATCGATAATAAAAAATGATAAATATGAAAATCTGATTATTTACATTATTTTATTCAATTGGGCTATATGTTTGTCAGATAACATAAACACGAAGTCTTCGGATACAATATATATAATGTTCCAGGGTTACTCGTCATCTTCTACATGTTGTCTAGCAGATAAATGTAACTCTTCTTCTGACCAGAAGAAAATAGTTCATTGAAAAGATAACACGAAGGTCATGTACGAATATTCGAAAAATGTCTCTAAGAACTCATCAAGTTCACAAGTTCACTGAAAATCAGGTCTAAAACATTTTCATTCCTTTTTGTCGAACAGGGTTTCCAGAATTATTAAAAAACAATATTTATTCTAATCTCACAAAGAATATTAATAAACAACACGGACTCCAAGAATGATGAGCTGTGACTGCCTTCATTCAACCGATCCAGGGCACAGATTAAGTACTGTGTCCAGGGTTATTCGTCATCTCAACATTAGTCATCTCCTACAAAGGAATGTGGGCTTTCATGGCTGACGTCAATGTTTTGGTTGGTTTCCGGATTTTGCCGTGGTCTTCTTTGGTTATAATCTCCAAACGTTTCAACTGCAACTGCGGCAGTCATCTATAGTAGCGTGGACGAAGTACTTTTAAGTTGACACGTCAAGAAGAGTACTTTGACCACGCTACTGAAGATGACTGCCGCTGTTGCAGTCGAAACGTTTGGAAATTATAACCAAAGAAGGCCATGGCAAAATCCCAAAATCAACCAAAACATTCAGTTGAAGGATTTGGAAAAACTAATAGTCAATAAAATTTCATGGAGATGCAAAATATTTCTTTCGCTCCCCCTCTTATGATTTTCAATAGTTGATCGGTTCAAACGCTGAAAATCCCGAAAAACATCAAAGTAGATGGTCATGAAAGTATACCTAAAAAAACATTCTGAGCGTTGAAATTATAGGTCCTAATCCAACACTCCGAAATCACATTCTCGTACAACTTTACGATAAATCACAAATTTATGAGATTCTCCGCATAGCACGTGTATTTTACACAATGCCCGGAATTTCGTTACTCTTGCAGGGTAATGGAATTTCAGAAACCCCGCTGAATCTCAGCATAATAACAGCGGGACGTATTCATTGGCCAATTATTCACTATCCACATTAATAATCGATGATTTGTTAGCGAAGCTCAACAATAATATCCATTCATAGCTGACATTTTAGTTAACATATAGAGATAGAGTCTACATTGTTGGAATTATGTCACATACTTCAATAAACAGATGCCGATGAATTTTGACATGAAAACATATTATACTTTCGATTATTCTTCGTTTCATGTTTTTTTAAACACTTATAATATCTACCGCAAATGGAGGACTTTTGAAATTATACATAAATTCGATAGAGAAACGAAATACAACAAAAGACAAAAGAAAAACCGAGTACGATACAAAAATGAATTTCACTATGTCAATATATTGCTCTCAAATGGTCACAGGAAACAGTTACACAATACACAATTCCTTATTCACAAATATTTATTGAGGGTCCGAACTCTACAAAATGTATCAATTGAATGCCTACTTGGCTGTATCGTTTTCATATATGTTATGTTTATATATTGAAATAACTTGAAGAGGGACACGTGCATGTGGCAAAGTATCCTCCGATATCTAACATTCGACCATTCTGCATGGATCTTGTCCTCAAGGTCCTCAATCTGAAATAAAATCATTCTTTATCTATACAGCCAACAAAATGGATTTTTCTCGATTCCTTCAGGATTGGAAAAGCTTTCCAATATTTGTGAAATCTGAATATTGAGTGTTTTAGAAAACTATAATGGATAAACATTTCTACGGGACTGGTCTTGTATAACACAGTGTTTTAGAAATGTGTTTAATTTTTCTTAATGACCGTTTCTACGGAACTGCTCTCCTGAGAGACATTGTTTTAGAAATTTGTCATCACCATCCGTCACAAATTTCTACGGAGCTGCACTCGTGAGAGCCACTGTTTTAGAAAATTATAATGTATAAACATTTCTACGGGACTGGTCATGTTCCCCAAAGTGTTTTAGAAATGTATTTCATTTTTATTGATGACCATTTCTACGGAACTGCTCTCCTGAGAGACATTGTTTTAGAAATTTGTCATCACCCTCCATCACAAATTTCTACGGAGCTGCACTCGTGAGAGCCAGTCTTTTAGAAAACTATGATGGATAAACATTTCTACGGGACTCGTCATGTTCCACACAGTGTTTTAGAAATGTGTTTCATTTTTCTTGATGACCGTTTCTATGAAACTGCTCTCCTGAGAGACATTGTTTTAGAAATTTGTCATCACTCTCCATCACAAATTTCTACGGAGCTGCACTCGTGAGAGTTAGTGTTTTAGAAACCTATAATGGATAAACATTTCTACGGGACTGGTCATGTTCCCCAAAGTGTTTTAGAAATGTATTTCATTTTTCATTGATGACCATTTCTACGGAACTGCTCTCCTGAGAGACATGGTTTCAGAAATTTGTCATCACCCTCCATCACAAATTTCTACGGAGCTGATGGATTAACATTTCTACGGGACTGGTTATGTACCACACAGTGTTTTAGAAATGTTTATCATTTTTCTTGATGACCGTTTCTACTGAATTGCTCTCCTGAGAGACAGTGTTTCAGAAAATTGTATTGGATACACATTTCTATTGAACTGTTCATGTACGACGAGAACATGCACAGTGTTTTAGAAATGTGTTAATAAACATTGAAGAATAGTTTCTACAGAACTGAACTGGTAAAACTCAATGTTCTAGAAACTTTCTATACAACAGAACTCGTAAAAGTCACTGTTTTAGTAACTTCAACAAACATTCATGACTTATTTTCTACATGACTAGACTCGTAAAAGTCAGTTTTTTAGAAACTTCTCTCTGCAGATCGGCATATGCGGTATTTCAAGAGTTACTGTACGTCATCGATTTTAATTATAAATGGCTTCATAAGTTCGGCTGCTATGAGTGCTTCATAACTTTTGCTTGTTTCACATTTCTCAGATCCGAGATCATCATTGATCTCATATCGATCATATCCTACTACTCCTTGTACTGTGCTGGTGACTGGTGCTATGAATTTTTCAATTAACTCTTCACTTGATCCATGACTTTCGAAATTCATTACTTCAATGAAGACTTTATCGTCTACTTGATAGTCCATGCTCTGAAACGTTTGCTGTCACAGTTTTGACCTTGTTTTTTATTGTCCACGAGTATTTTTTCATCTTTTCTCAGTTTTGTCACATTTATTGCTGATGTTTCAGTGACTTGATTCACATTACGGTCACCTGTTGCATTAAATTCAAAACAAAAAAAATCTCGGCTGGGGTGCTTCTAGTGGATTATTTACTGTGCTATCAATACCAGCTTGGATTTTATCGATATTTCAGTCCCACTCGTTGGACTCAAAAATTGCCCCACTTACCGCAACCGCATCAAGTATGGTATGGTATGGTAGGTATGGTTCTACCTGGCCATTTGCCGTATGATAGTGACGTATTTTCATTTCTTCGCAATGTTTCTTTAGCTTGGAGAAGACGAAAGCTTTTCCAGCGTCTAAGATCAATGGGCTCGTTTCATGCTATGGAAAATGATACTGGTTTGCTTATAGACTGTCCGAGTCAGGGATATAATATACCTATCAAGCCTAATCGGTCCCAAGATCTCTTTATATTTGCAGAAAAAAAAACAATTCGAAAAGCAAGAATTTAAATTGGCCGCGTGTCTGTTGACCAATAAAATTGATCGTGTCTAGAGCGGAGTTGCCAAGTGTGTTGATTTTGAATATCCAGTCACAGATCTGATGATCCAATTTGACAGACGCCATTTTTGTTGTTATTGTTGTCAACTCGGTGTGAATATAACTGTTAGAATTATATAATTAAAAAATCTTTTTTTTGTAAAAGGTAGGTCTCGGTGGGTGCCTATTTTGCTGCATATTCCGTGTCATTAGTTTACATTCCTAAAAATATTTTTCAGATCATTTTTGGATTGAATTTTACCATTACTACCACCAAAATAGTTAAAATATGTTTTATACCTAGTTGTAAAAACAGATCATCCAAACCAAAAAGTTTTTCTGTGTTCCAAAAAACGAAACTCTAAAAGATCTATGGTTTTCTTCGGTTGGCCGGGCTAAAAAAAAATTAATAAAAACTCTCTGTCCTTCGATTAAAGACAAAGTCTGGAATAAATGTCATATAAATAAAAGGGACCTACTAAACATACCACCTACCATTTCAATTTTTCATTCTTTATTTCGGTACCAAAGTATTGCAATTTTTTCAAGTAAAATTCATCGATCATTTTAAAATCGACTCTTGGTAAGTTGTCAGAGTCAGCTTTAACGAAACTAGGCTCAACCATTTTGATATTTTTTTAACAAAAATACTAAGTTATGTGTGGAAACTATTGACATTAGAAAGGACACATGGTCGCATACACTACAGAGGGCGCTGGCTGACCTGTTGACAATATGGCTAATATATCTGTAACATTGACTTCTTATTTTTGGTGGGTGGCATGAGTGCATAATTGATTTATTTTATTGGGGTTCATGAGCATTCGAGAACCATTTGAAAATACAGCTCGTTAAATTCTATTTAGAATTATATTTAGATATAACTTTATATCAATTATCAAGGCAAATATTATTGTCCATTTTCATGCTTAATTCGTGGATTTGAATGATCTTATTTTTGTATATTTATTTGTTTGCTGACTTCATTCTTAAAATGAATAAATAATTACAGAAAATTTTAATTGATCATTCATTTTCTTAGGAAGATGGGGTACCCATTTCACAATTTATTGGTTTATTCGGCTTTGAAAATGTATGTCATATCGTATCCATTCAACTTGTTTTTGCAACATTGAGTTTCAACTTTTTCTTAGCTGACATCTCGCGTAGGAACAACTCGTTTTTTCATCGAGTTTAGTTTGTGTGTGTTTTAAAATTATTTTAGAGATATATTTGAATATTAATATGGTGCATTCTTGCACCATTGTGCGGAAAGACACAAAAAAACAGAAAACGCATTGGTTTATAGGTGAGTTATTTCATATAATAAGTTTAGGTTCCCAAAGGATAAAATGATGAGAAAAAAATGGGTGAAAGTATTGGAAAGAAAGAACTATAATCCTTCTACTCTTCCAAGACTATATAGAAATCATTTAAAAAGTGACTTCAAGTATTCTCCACAGAAAGTATTATCTGCAGTTAATACTGTTACTGAAAGTGTGGAACAAAATGAATTAATATTTTTGCAAAAAAATTAAATGCCTTTCATTTTACTGCATTAAATTTGTTCATATGAATAATGGCATTACCACAGAAGCTTTTGTTGGATCAATTCAAGTACAATCAATTCTGTCTATACTTAACCTCATTCAACCTTCCTCTCAAGTTTTGGAAGATTCAACAGATTACCCAAGCGAGCCTATAACGCTTGAATTTAGTAGCTATATCAGAAAGAGGTACGTATGTAGGAATCGTTTTTTTTTATAATAAATTGCAGTTGTACAGATTGGAGATCGTAGAATAAATTGAATATTTGAAATGATTCTTTAATCCAGTTTGCTATATTTTTTGATTTTCATAACTGTATATTATTAAATAATCCATAAAATCATAGTTTAAGTAAATATTTTATGATCTTTCGACTTTGTGTA
>WOGO01004405.1:0-13304 GCA_015342085.1 Leptinotarsa defecta | reverse complement strand
TTAGTATTACAACCGTATTGAGACAACTGAATATTCCAATACTTAAAACTTTAATAAAATTTATAGAACAGAACAAAATCAAATTATGATCTTCATCCATTCCTTTTCCTATTTTCGTTTTAACCTTTGTTTGTATTCTATCTGTCACACGAGAAGAGATAACGGACCAGTAAACATCAAATCTAAATAAGAAAACAGAAGTCTTGGATTACAGCATGATTCACAATCAGACCAAGCTGTAACCTTCCGAATCGAGCTGGCTAAATGCGCCAATAGGGAAGCAAAGGCCAAGAACTTTGAGTGAAGTGAAGTGAAGAAATAAGAAGCTATTCTTCTTCAGTATCTTTGTACATAGACTAACCTATATACAAAGACAGTAAGTAGTACCGTATTATTTATTAGTATTAGTAAATAATCACAGACGGATGAGTGAATAGTAATGGACTCTGCTAGCAGTAAATGTTCAGTTTGCGATACAGAATTCACCGAAAAAAAAAACTTATATCGTCATTTACGAAAATTTCATCAGATAGAGCCGCTAGAATCTATATCGAAACCAGTACCTAAATTTGAATGCAGTGTTTGTGCTAAACATTTTTCTTACCTGTCCTCATTACTTCGACATATACGCCAAAGTCACCTTACCGATGACGAGGGGGATTACTTGAACATTGGGACAGTTAGAAAGATAAGGATATTATGTCCACATAAGATATGTAATGAAGAGTTCATGAATTATAAAAAATTGCGAGAACATTTATTAGAACAACATGGTGTTCATGTGGAATTTGAAGAATTAACTTTTAATTCAATTGCTGGTAGGTTACTATGGTGAAAATTCATTCTATTTAAATATTGGATTAATGATTTTTTATCTTTAGGTTTTGAGGAATGGAAAGATGAAATTCAACACAGTACGATGTCCTTATATACCCAAGATTCTGCAGGTTATCGATTGAAAAATGGAAGCAATAGAATATTTTATAACTGTCATCGCTCCTATTCCGCTAAGAGTAAAGCCAAACATATTGGAGCTAAAACAATCGTTAGTAATAAAATAGACAAGGCTTGCCCCTCGAGATTGAAAGTAACAACAACAGAAATTGATGGAGAAACACTAATAACCGTCAAATATTGGAAAACCCACCACGGGCATGACAAACAAATCGGAAGAATAACAAAAAAAAATAAGTTCGAACCTCACTATGGACACAATGAACAAATTGAAATAATTAAAATTGAATTCGACTCTCAAACTAATGATAACTTGATAAGTAAAGCAGAATATATTTCAAGCTTAGTGAAAACCGTCTCACTTAGTGAAGAAGATAGTTTGGCGATTGAGAAACAATTAGACAGCTTAATAGAAAGCATTGATGAGGCAAAATTACCTGATGTAAATATCAAAGTAAATGGAAAACATACAATTGATGAACAAGAAGAAAATTACACAGTGAAAATACCAAAGTTGGAAAGCTTATGAATGGAAAATCTGTATTGTAAAATTCATTACTTTAATCTAGAGACATTGCTCATTTCAAGTGTCTGACATAATACCTATTGTATATAGTATATATGACTTACCATAAATGTAATTTTGTATATAAAGTGGTCAAATAGATTACTCTATTTGATATAAAAATGAAAATACTCTATTAGGAATCATGCGTTAAAAGGTAAGACCTCGTTAATCCTTAGCTCGCTCAAGTTTCGACTTCTGAGGGTTGTTGTTCGTAGGCATGCGACAGCTGGTTAAGTGGAAAACAGATTTTAAACAGATCAATTTGTATTCAATCAAAAAAAAGCAAGAAAAAAGATATTGGAAATGGTATTTGTAATTTCATTAATCTATATTTGAAATATAAATTTTATAATGTATTCAAAAAACACTTTTATTTATATATTGAATGTAGTTAGCAAAGACACGACCGAAGAAGCCATTATATGGCGAAACACATGTTGCCTTTTTGTAAAACTGTTTAGTGAAAATGAAAATCTCACAAAGTGTGAATACTCTAGATATGGATTTTCATCAAGTTACGGCCCATTCCATCATATTAATAAATTGTATATGGTTTTTGTAATTCATTTGCTGCAAGCGCAAAGATTTTATGAAACGAGAAATTGTTCTTTCTTTATGATTCACAACTGTTTATATTTATTTGTTAATAAATCATTTCCATTATAAGTGTTTTATTTTTATTAACAATATCACCTACTGGTAAAAAGAACAAGGAGTATCTGTATCTGCTTTGAAGACAATCCTGTTCCAAGTTTTACAATTTACGTACTTGCATTACAGTATTACTACATTTTGAAAATGTTACAAGTTCAAATTTGCAATATGCGATATATGTAAGCAGAAATGTTATCTCGAAGAACATCCGTGAAAAACTATCAGATCAAATTAAAATATGCTCTTATTAGGAAAATATATGAACATCTTATTGGCAAAGTCTTTCAAAGTAAAATGGAATATTAAATTAACAGCTGTATGAAATAAGAATATGGAGACAAATACAGCACATGAACAGAACAATATTGAGTTGAACTATACAGAAAAAAGAAATACTTACAAATATAACAGGTGCATACTAGATCTATTCAAAAATAAAGTGGTTTTCAAATTTCGCGGCTACGTACATATTAGCGATTTTCAATGTTTTATGTTGGTACACTGGCCTAGAATATATGCTGACAGTTTCAGCATGTTTATTGGTAAAAGGCATAAAAGTTAGATGAGTTTAGCGTCAAAGTGAAAAAAATGTTCTGGAAAATCACCAAATCACTATTGGAGAACTTGCTGAAGATGTTGACATATCGATTGACTCAAGCCTTGCAATTTTTCGTGAATTGACCTTATTAGGTGAACGACCCCATGGTTGCCATATGCGGTAAAATAATGACATTTGCTAATGGATAAATAACCTATCTTTCTGAGTTCCTTCTGCCTTTTCATTTTTGGGACATAATTGAGACAGACCATCCTCTTCATAACTGATTCTTCATTCTGGAGCCCCAACTTCATATAGGAAGACTGGAAATCTCTTTCCGGCCGTATTCTGGAAATCAGTTTCTCATTTACCAAAAAAGAACTCGGAGAGATAGGTTATTTTTTTATTAGCAAATGTCATTATTTTAAGGCAGTTGGCAAGCATGGGGTCGCATCACCTGATAAGGTCAATTCAGGACATGAAGTGTATGACAGCAAAGTTCGTTCCAAAATTGCTGAATTTTGAGCAAAAAACTCGTCGCATGAGCATCGCTTAGAAATTGTTGACTGACGTCAACGGCGTTCCAGATTTGCTCTAATGTGTCATAACTGGTGACGAATCTTGGCTATATGGTTATGACATCGAAACCAAAGTTCAGTCATCCCAATGGAAGAGTCATGACCAAAAAAAGTACTCAAAGTTCGATCTTATGTCACTGTTTTCTATGATTACTGTGGCGTAGTTCATCAAGAATTCTTATCACATGGTCATACGTTTAATAAGAAGAATTATTTTAGAGTTATGCGCCGCTTGCGAGAAGCAATACGAAGAAAACGCCCGGTATTGTGGAAAACCAAATAATGGCTTTTGCATGGCTTTGACGGGGACGAAATAAAATTTGATGAATAAATATTTTTTGAGAAAAATGAAAATTTACCCTATTTTGATAATATTCGGCCGAAGTTTTCGGTTTTACGATTATAATTTAATGAAGTTGTATTCCACTCTTCATCTAGACTAGATGAATTAGTTTCTGGAACACCATTGCCACGCATCAACAAATATCCAATTGCCTTAAAAAGATCATTTTAATAACTTCACTGAAATTATGTAGTAAAAATTGAATTATACTTGTTTTTCGATATAAATAAAGGTAGCTTGCAATTATTGAAATTCATTATTAAGGCTTAGGAGCACAACCTCATTTAAACTTGTTTTTTTCCATCCAGCCTTGTAATGTTTACATGAACGCCCAAAACGCTCCATAATCGATTCCACTAGAGTTTACGATAGTAACGCTCTCAAGCAAGTCGAACGGGAAAAACTTCGGTCGTGAGTCGTGAGTGTGATCGTTGTGACCTCACCCTATCTTCCTCATGAAACGCCACTGAAGTCATAATATGGACTGGGGCCATTGATGAGAGAACACTAACCAACAACTAAACAAGAATAGAGAGATCAACGTTTTGGCATTACGTCACTCATACGCATACGTCTTGATGTTTTACGTGTTGCATGCCATTATTATAAAAAATCTCTAGTTTCTCCTTTTTTTCCACATAGAAAAAGTATAATCTTCAACAATATTTCGATGATTTATTTCGTATTGAATTCTCAACATGTTATGGGAAAACGTCAAACTGATTCAAATATAAAAACAAAACTATATTTACATATTCAAAACTGAGATGATTCTGGTTCTTTTATTTCTTACATAGTAAAAGTGTACCTCTAAATTATAACAGTTATTGTTATTGGTAAATGATATTGGTTAAATAGGTATGTTTCTGTTTTCTTCCATATTTCATTCATAGAACAGAAAACTCTAGATCAGTAATTCGTATTTAGTACAAGAACATATATAGCAAAATTAATTGAAGTTTCATAGAATACACAGATTATTTTGGAACATTGAACGAATTGAAAACTTATGTAAAATTTAATATTCGTTATAGAAGTCTTTCTTCTACAGTCACATAGAAATTATGAATTTTCCGTCAAAGAGTTATATTCGTTTAAGCCGTTCTGTAAAAACTCCATACATATATTTTGAATATTTATCTAAAGATTTGAAAATAATCAAGTAAATAATTCAAAATATTGACAGAATAACACGAAACAAATAATTTCTGGAGAAGTACCACCCTTACTAAAACAAAAGTGATCGTAATGTTGCCTGATTGAACCAATCACAGAACTGGCATGTAGTCGTCCGTCCGGCTGTTATTTGACCGCATCCTCTATACCTCTATCCATGAAGTATTCCAGTTTCCAACCTATCCAACTTCAACTTTTCAAGGGTAGTTCGAGGTACGAGTGTGAGAGTTCGTAAAGATACCGAACTAGCGACTTCTTTCGCAATTTCTTGGAATTACAATTAAAATGGCGGAAATCACTAATAACATGTCAAGTAGTCGGCGTTTTGTTTGAAATCACTATTACTTACTGGATAAGTAAAACAATTTTCAAGATTTCGGTTATTTGTGTTAGTGATTAGTTCGTAGGATAATAAATTAAAATGGAGGTGTCGGAAAAATTAGACTGCTCATGTCGATTATGTGACGAAACAAGTGAGAAAATGTTTGGCATTTTTGAGAAAAACGAGGAGGGCATTCAAATCCTGCAGTTAATAAAAGAGTGTCTACCAATAATCGTAAGTAGAGAGACGTTGTTATTTTGCACGTTCAGTTTTTGGAAATTCTGACGGCTGGATTAATATCGACGACCACTTTTCAGATTTACCGAACCGATCCCCTGTCAAAACAGATATGTGAAAGCTGCTACTATAATTTGAATTCTCTGAGCGCTTTCAAGAAAAACGCTTTGAAAACCGCCGACAACCAGAAGGATAAATTGAAAACAGATTCTGATCCTGATGACAGGGATGTTCAACTTTTTTTAGGATGTGGAGAAGATATGGTAAGTTGGATGTACCTGTTCAAAATGAAAAACTGTGTGTATAGTGTGAGTTTGAGGGTCTAGCCTACTATTTTTTCGCTTTGATTTTCACTAAGAAGAATTGAAACATGGTGTGACTACTGACTTGTCATTTGTTGTTAGATGGCATATGAATCATAATCTCCTACATATCCATGATTTGAAATGTGTTTTTAATGTTTATTGTTGTAATTCTATACTTTATAATGTCCAAATAGTTCACTCGATTTCATTTACGTGTTCCACTTTTTAAAAACAACCATTAACATTGCTGTTTGTGTGACGGTCAGAGGAAAGTGGAGGGGTCAACACGATAGTTTAATATTTAAACAGGTATTTGATTGCACGAGAGGTGGATGTTTGTTTTTGGCTCGTTCTAGGAGTTTCGAGTTATTTTGTGAGGTTTTGGCTTAAATTAGGTGTTGATAAAATGCCCCTAGTTGCTCAGGACATCTTTGGTCCGCTCCCACAACAAATTTCCAAATGATGAACATCACCTACAGACCGGAGCTGTTATTCAGGCACTTTGAGGTGTGGGCTGGATCTTTCCTGCACTAATGTGAGGTAATACCTCTAAACCGGTTTGTAGGTGATGTGCATCTTGCATAAATGCCTATCGGCATTTGTTACATTACACGTCTCCGTTGAACAAATATACGTTAATGTAATATTTATCATAGGAAGAGTCTACATTCCCCCTAAATCACCCGAAAAGATTCATGAAGAGCATTGTATAGTGACAGAAAATGTTGATACTTATTCAGGGCATAATATATATGTTATATTTCCAAAATACACACTTCCACTCCGGGGTGACTTGATTGATTCCAGTGGCGCATTTGCTTTTTCAGCTGCAGGAAAACCCAAAAAAACCTGCAGCACCACATCATCTGAAGATCTTGATCTAACAATGTCCTCTCTCTTATAAAACAAAATGTAGGGTGTCTCCAGAGGCTCTAATAAATTCAATGCATCGCCAGAACACTTCGTAATACGAGATATTATCCGTGTCCGTACATTCTTGAACTGTTTTTCTGCATTGAGTGTTTTTCTTGTGATCATTTTTATTATTATTTTGTTGCTTTTTCTAATTAGGAATTATGTATTATTTGGTGAACTCAGGTTCAGGGCCTTCTGTTCACAATGGACCAGGGTCTTTTTTAACGAATCTTAGTAGTCATCTTGTTAAATATGATCTATTTCCTCAATATGTTTCTGCTTGAGAGTCGTCCAACTTCTTCCAAGTCTCAAGAAAACACTGAAATGTCATTGTCTTTACAGTCATTTCAACAAACTTGTTCGCTGTACTATTTTGTGAAGATTGTTTGTTGGGTGTTTATCATAATCATCTGGACTCAATTTCAATTGTCCATAAATTGCTTGCCTGCTGTGAATCAATGACTCATTCCCATAAGAAATGACGAACTGTCTTTGTCTCTTTTTACAATTTCTGCAAGATGAGTCTCCGTTATGGAGTCCTATCATGTTCTTAACATGTGGGCAGTTCTGTAATTCAAGCCGATCTTTGCTTTATAGAAGCTGTTCTTATTTTTTTCTCAGACGTTCACTGCATAAAGTTTTTTCCGTATGAGTTCCCAGGTTTATACTACGATATTTGTTATGCTTTTTATTGGCCCATTTTCTGTTTTGGCTCCTTTAAATGATACTAGTTCCTTCACATGGCCCGTACAAGATGATAATAATCCATGTCTCACACATCAGTTTTTTTATGTGATTTCTGGGTTTCAAGGAACCCAGTAAAGACTTAATATGTTTCACTTTAGGCTATTCCAATACTTAGATGTCAATCTTAGGTTCAGCAATGCCCACATTGCCAACAGTTTAGGTTGGCTGACTTATTGTGATATCAACAAATTGTATTCTTTTAGACAATTAGTACCTGCAGATTGTGCTGGCTAGATTCATTTGCAAAGGTGTGCAAATTTTCATTTTAGAATAGTTACAGAAAGTTCAGATTTCTATTGGTCTTGTATACAGATTCTTATAAAAAGAGAATTGGCATAGTTATTAAGATAGTATGTCTGAAATGAAATTGTGTTGTTCTAGACTAGACGCATTTCTATTGTCAAAATTATTTTTTGAAAATAGAATTTTTGAAGTTATCACACGAAGCTTTACACATAAATTAATCTTATATCTAACATACATGATTTGTTCTCGTGGCAGATTGATTAATGATCTGCCTTTCGTTTCAGACTTTGTGAAATAGAGATACATGGAGTACTTTGTTTGTAACTTGAGAGATATTAATCAATTCTAAAAGAAATCTGTCTTCCTCTCTCTCACTTTTGAAACACAAACTTCAGCCGAGAAAATCGAAAACTTTGTTAGACCATATAATGTAATAGATAAAAATCACTATAGTAAAAATTACGAAGAGATTTTGCGAGACAAATCAGTGCAGTGTTTACTCATAGAAAACATGTTTATACACTTTGTGCAAGTTTCTGCTAGAACCTATCATCGTAATATGGGTCATATTTTATTTCACCAATTGCAATAATCGTTAGGAAGAATCACTAAAATTTTGGTAAACTCTTATGCTTCTAGTATATTCTTGAGTGAAGCAAGCAATTGAATAAATATTCCATTTCCTTATTTGCGCAGATCAGGAAATATATTCTCACACAAATGAACCATTACTTTTATTTATTCCCCGAGGTTTTTCTTTGCTGGAATGAAACTCGTTTCACAGTCGACGATCTCACAACTTTATTACTGTAGGCGCCGAGTGTGTCGCAAATATTCAAACTCGAATGCAACGACGTTGTTTCGAAGCATATAACAGTTCGTATTAGCAGCAATTTCCAGGAAAGACGAATTTCCGAAATTCAAATTTCAACCATCAAAGATACCATAAAAACTATTGTCAGATACGAACAACAGGAATAGCGGTACGAGGGTGGTTTGAAAATTTTCCGACCTTATCATGAAGATAGCAGCATTCTTAAATAAAAGCTAGTGAATTACGTTGTTTCATCTGTTGACAATTACTCATCAAAGTTTCAGCCATTTTATTAAATCAACATTTAGGCATAAGAAAGCTGCCCACGTGTTAGGTGCCGCGTTTGCTCACGTTAAACCAAAGTGTTCGAATGAACATTTCCAGCGCACTGTTGGCGCAGTTTGAGCGCAATAATTTCGAGTTTTTGCGCCGATTAATTGTACTGTAGATGAAACTTGGGTACACCATTATACGTCCGAAACAAAAATACATTCCAAACAAAGAACTGCAAAGGGTGAACCGGCTCCAAAAGAAGCAAAAACTGCTTTTCGACTGGGAAAGTGATGGCGACTGTTTTTTGATATAGTCATGGAGTCAGTTTTCTTCAAAAAGGAAAAACCATCATTACTTGACAAGCTGAAGGCAGAACTTGCGGAAAAACGACCACATTTGCAGAGAAAGAAAATCCTGTTTTACCAAGACAAGGCACCGTCTCACACCTCAGCGGTTACCATGGTGAAAATCCACCTTACTCACTAGATCTAGCCCCAAGCGAATTCTTTTTGTTCCCTCGTCCGAAAATTGCGCTCAGAGGATAGATATTTTCGTCAAATGAAAAGGCAATTACCATCGTGAACAATTATTTTTCAGAGAAAAACGCCGAGTAGTATTCAGATGGATTACAGAGATGGGTGCATCGCTGGGAGAAGTGTGTAGAGTTGAAAGGGATTATATTGAAAAATAAAAAAACGAAAAAATATCTTGTACCTTCGTTGGGTCGGAAACTTTTCAGATCACCCTCGTATTTCCTGTGTTATACTATTTTTTTACTTGGAAGCAACCGTTTCAGAAAAGTTCCCACTTTTCTGATGACACAGATGCTGTGTCCTGTTGTCAGCAAAGCAAAATATGGGGTTCGTGATCTGGAATACATCCATGGCAAAGGTGTATACAGTGTCATTCCCAAAGTATGCACCTTATAGGAAACGTATTTATTAAGGGTTTTTCGACAAAAAGTTATTCTTGATAAAAGTTTGTGCATTCTCTAATACTAAATATGTAGCAACAATATACAGTAAAACATACGTAATGTACGAGGAGCCTTCAAATATTTGATTTTGAGACAGGAGTAAAGTACTTTTATTTTGAAAAATCTCGGGAAATGTTATTTGAAAAAGTTGTTGTGGTGTGATTTGTAATATTACAGGCTTTTAAAATAAACTGTCGTATACAAGAAGCTGTCTATTTATCTTTTCAGCAAAAATTTATTTTCGAAGTTCCCATTTAAAAAAAAGGTAAAAAAATAAAACTTCACTTAGATGGCCATGACTTTAAATCTGAATGTATTTTTCAATGCTAAACAACTTTTTTAAATAACATTTCCCAAAAGAGTACTTTACTCTTGTCTCAAAATCAAATATTTGAAGGCTTCTCGTATATTACGTGATGTATTTTACTATATTTTGTTGGTGTATGATTAGTTTTAGGGGGTGCACAAACTTTTATCAAGAATAACTTTTTGTCGAAAAATCCTTACCTAATAAATAAGTTCCCCATATGGGGCATACTTTGGGGATGACACTGTATATATACCTGAAAGAGAAATATCGACTGAAAAAGCTGGAAAGCCATGAATGAAGACGAACTGATCAGCCATAACATCGTGTGTGCCTGCAGCATTATTCTAAATCTGGAAATTATTGGATAATAACACTTTTTGCAGTTGAATGGAACAGAAATACTTGTTTCATTTCCTTAATTGGAATTCTTACCTTAATTCAGGCTAATTGATGAGACTAACCAAGAAATAATTTTTGTACAAAAATCCCGCAGGGAAGTTGCTACAGTTATTGTTACTATTTTCTCAGCTGTTGATTTATGAAAAGAGATAAATGGGTATCAGTACAACTCTCACAACTTTACTGTTTCCATTTGGATCTTTCAAATAACCAAATTCAAGGTAAAAGATACACAGAGAAGTATCATGACAACTACCATCAATACCTCATTGTTTATAATATCTTATTTGAAAGTATTTGTTGTACCTTTTAGTGAAATGGGCTTATAATAATTTTCCTTCAATTCAGATATTATATCAAAGTGTGATTGATTATACAGTGTGTCCCACCCTTAATATCTTTCTTTCATTAAACAAAATTTAGAAATCGAAAAAACACGTTAATTTTATTGTCAAAGGGGACACATCCAATTACATGTGTAAGTTTAGAACCCTATTTTTCGGAAAATGCTCATCAAAAAAAAGTCAGGGTACCACCGGAAGCAGAATTGAACGCCAATCGAAATTATGTGCCACTTGACCTCCCTTCCCATTTGAAATTGTAAAGGTAACATTTACACCTCCTAGAAGGTTGAACAACGAGGGCTACAAATAGTCCTTGAAAGTGCCCCCCTTGACAATAAAATTATCCTGTTTTTTAGATTTCTCATATTGTTTACTAGACGGAAGATAATAGGGATGGGAAGTTTTCAAATTGACAACCTGTATAAACCAAACCTAGTACAAATTATCTATTCATGTCCACTCTACGTTCCATATGTTATCCGTATTTGTAATTGAAATGAATATTCAATTGGATTTACTTTTTCAAATCGTCGCTCACTTCGATTATCAATTAATAGAGAATTATCTTTGTATAAATAGGTATGTATTGTATTAGTAGCGACATACTTGTTCTGGTGTGGGAGGACAAGAATTAATAGACCGCTTAAACTGGGTAGGCGAAGAAGGCCGGGATCAAACCTTTTAGTGTCCTAATGCTTATAAATAATGTGAGATAATCATTTACAGGTTCTCATTCAAGGGAATCAAGTTGTTAGAAGTCATATGTTCAGCAAAGCGATTATAGGATGGTTCGCCCAGACAAAATCGTTTTATGGTCTAGCGCACAATATCATACGAGTATATGGTTGTTGAATCCGATTCGTAGAAACATTTTATTCGCTTTCGGTTTCATTACCGAAATACATCTGTAACTGGTCAATATGATGAGATCAGTTTAGTTTATCATCCAAATACTTAATTATTGAAGTAACACTATAAGTTTCGTTAATTCAGAGTAAGATGTACCTGATTTTTATTTGGATTCATTTTGAACACATGATATTTATAACAAAATATTTCTAGCTTAAGCAACCAAAGCTGATGCTGTGCTGGATTCGTATTTCCAGTTTGGTGCAAGCACGCTCTTGGTCTTGTAGTATCTTGCCAATCGGTGGATACGTGATTCGACCAGAATCAAGCGGAACTTGCTGTCCTTGTCCTTTCTGTTCTTTTCCAAATGCTTACGGATGGCCACTGCTTTCTTGATGAGGTAATATAAATCTTCGGAAGATCGGAGGCCAAACCCATAGCTTTCATGAGACGCAAGATTTTGTTTCCAGAAACAAATCTCACTTGGGCGACTCCATAAGAAACCCTAAGAATTACACCAATCTGTGATGGGGTCAATCCCTTCTTACCAAGTTTGAATATATACTCTTTTACTTCTTCTGGTGTAACTTTCAACCAGGTAGGTAAGCTTCGCCTATAAGGTAAAGCCGATTAGGCTATACCCTTGCCAGGTGCCTGCATTCGACCCATTTTTAGATATTAAATTGAAAACACGCTGTTCCCCACATATGGAGCTACGTTAAAAGCTCCGTAGATTTTGTTGATTTATAAGTATGCGGGAATTTACGAATTTACCATGATCCTTGAAAAGTGTCCATGTCACCGAAATGCACCATCCACATATAATACATAAATATATATTTAGGGGAAAGAAATATTTTAGCTTTCCACTACTCCATCTTGGTACAAAAAATGTGGGAATCTTCCAAAGAGAGGAAGGAAACAATCAATGTATCACTCACTATACATAGATGTATATGTCACGAAAGAAAAATTCTTTTGAAACAAATGATTTTATATGAACATAAAAAACACTTTCCTCTACTCAGTTTGTATTCCCAACATTCGTTATGGAATTGAATCAGATATCATTCACAGGATTCCTACACATCTTTTTGTATCAAGATGGAGTAATGGAAAGCCAAATACTTTCTTCCATATGACTCCTAAAATATAATCCCCTTCAGTTTGAATAAATATATAATATTTTAATCGAACTTTGATGGATGATAATGGAACTTGTCCACTTCCCAACTAAGTGTAATTTGAGAAACTTCAGAAGTGTCTCATTCTACAATAATGACGTGCAATATTTCATTTTCACTTTTTCTTCAGGATTTTATTCCATCCACTGAAAATATTCCATTTACTATTCAACTTAATGGACAATTTTGATGAATATGGCAAGCTTATAATAGGGGACCCCAGGCGGGGATTTCGAGATTTACTAAAGCGCGGCATAATAATCTACAGGGGGATACCTTGTACCCGGTTAAGTATCTCCACCAAATATGAGCCCCATATATAAGGCCGCATCAGAAATTGTCGAGCGCGTCAGATTAAGGTAGGGTGAGTTGATTACATGCTAAAAAGTGTATATTCCAGTAATCTGACAATTTGAGAGTGACTTAAAGAAAGGGGAGGGCAGCAAAGTTGTAAAAAAATAACGTCATTTCGACATTTTCGAGCGTAGCAATTTTTTTTTATTTTGAAGGAAATAATTCAAGGATAACGAAAAATATATAATCTGACGATTTCACTTTTTCTCTATCTATTA